>NNCF01126076.1:193418-226304 GCA_002313205.1 Laupala kohalensis | reverse complement strand
AAAAATAGATGTTTTTGGAATGGATTCTTCAGCGGCGTGATGAATCACCTGGGTCAGATGGTCGACCCTCTCTTGGACACTACCCGTTTGTCTGAAGACAGACAGGGAACGGTACTGTGTCCAATTTGCCTTACTGAGAATCCATTTCTGTGGCTTGCTTTCGGGAATAGTCGCACGCTCTTGCAAGGACAACCAGATAGGATGATGGTCGCTACCATGCAGATCATCTTTTACCTTCCATTGAAAGATTTCAGCAACTTCAGGAGAGCAAACTGATAAGTCGATAACAGTCCATGACCCCGTGCCAAATGCGAAGTGGGTCATCTCCCCGGTGTTCAGTAGACATAAATCGTCTCCCTCAAAGAGACAATTCAGCAGTCGGCCCCTGGGGCAATCGCTCGACGAGCCCCACAGTACACTGTGGGCGTTGAAATCTCCAAGGAGGAGGAATGGTCGAGGGAGCTGATGAATTAAATCTCTGAGGGAGATCTCCGAAAAATCTCGTGTCGGAGGAAGATATATAGAACACACGGTCATAGATGGTTCACTATGAATTTTGACTGCTATAGCCTGGATGTGTGTTTGTAGGAGAACAGGCGAGCAGAGGATAGTGTTTCTAACAAACACGGCAACTCCACCTCTTGCTCGATCTCCCGGGTGTCGTCATATCTGAAGCTGCTTTATCCTCGCAGAGAGGGTGAGTGTTCTGGTGAAAGGTGTGTCTCTTGTAGGCAGATACATATCGGATTATGACGCGCTAGGAGTTGTAACTCTTCACGTTGGGTTCTATAGCCATTAAGGTTCCACTGAAGTATGGAAGCCATTAGTGTTTCGAACCTCCGGGGTCAGGTTCGTGAATGTGTATTTCCGCGTCACCGTCGGACAATACACGTTCTGACTCCGAGGAGGAAAGCACAGAGACGTTCTTTTTACACCTGTGCGATTTTTTACTTGGTAATTGTACAGGTTTCAGGGGTTTAGTCTTAGAAACCTGCTTTATCTTTGTCGGTGTTTTTGTTGGAGGTTTTGTACTACTTGGTGTTTTTGTAGTAGTTTTTGTTGTAGTTGCTGTTGATTTTACTTTCTCGGGAAGGGCTGACTCATTTTTCTTGCCGCATTTGGACTGACATGTGCACGACGTTGTCGTAGACACGGCAGTGAAATCGGTTTGAACAGATATGGTCTTTTTTATTACAGGAGTCTTGGCTGCGGTGGAGTAACTGGTAGAAAATACAGGGTATAAAGCCCTGTATTTCTTCCGCGCTTCACCNGTTTTAATTTCCTGCACTTTCTTTTCTTCAAGAAAGGCGACACACTCCCTGCTCCATACCGGGTGACTGCCTGTGCAATTAATGCACTTTGCAGGCCCTGGGCATGAGACGCCGGGTTCGTGTGCCTCCCCTCCGCACTTTCCACAGGTGTCACGTCCCTTGCACGACGCTGTCGTGTGTCCAAACCTCTGACACCTATAACAGCGCAGAGGATTTGGTATAAAGGGACGGATCGGAAGGTTCAGCCATCCAGCCTTCAGTTCCTTTGGTAATTTAGGACAGTCAAATGTAACGATAAAGGAACTGGTCTTCATGAGAACACCATTTACCCTCCTCATGACTTGACTGACCTCAACTACGTGGTCAGCCTCCCATTCTACAACTAGTTCTTCTGTTGTCATATCAATAATGTCCCTGCAAGTTACGACCCCCTTGCTGCGATTAAGCGCAGCATGGAGCTCGCACTTCACAGGAAACTCCCAACAAAGTACACTTTAAAAGTGCCAACGCTTGTTTGTTGGTGTTGGTTTCCAACAGCATTGACCCATTTCGCAGTCTTTTCATAGATTTCAGCGTTCCAACTAAACCCTGCAATCCTTTGAATATATAGAACGGGGATACTTTTTCAAGTGTCCCGTCTATACGTGTCATAACTATATAAACATTTTCATGTGAAATTTTCTGGTTCTTATCAATTTTTACTCCTGAAGCAGGAGGGCTCTTAGCCCTCGGCCGCTTCGCAGACCCTGAGGCGGAATACTTACCTTGCGACTCGCCCACTTCGCAAGGCAGGGGAAAACAATAATCTTTCATTTCGACCCACGAGTTCGGAGGAAATAAATGTCCGGTGACGTGGAGCCCCCGCATCACGCCACTAAGCCTTGCTCAACTGAGGTGCGGCAGTTGCCTCAGAGGTTGATACGCTAGAGAGTGTTTGATCTCAACACCCATTCACCTCATTAAATGGGCCGTGTTGTGAGTCATATGTTGGGATGTTATTTCACATAGCATATAAACACTTTAGAACCTCTCTTACTCTTTGGTCTCCATAAACAATATGGCTGGTCGTAAATGTCTAGGAAAGATTTTCTTTCTATTTATGAAGCCACTGCGAAAGTTCAGTTCTTATTTTCTACTGTAGGCAGCCAGAGCATTATATTATATATCTACTATAGAAATTGTATGGCAATCTGTTCACTGTACACTGTAATATTTGTATTGGAACTTATGTTTAGTCGATGCCATTTGTGTGTACGAATACTTGTAAAATTAATATCTTCTGCACTGTTTGTCCATTTGATCTGAAATTTCTAAGGAGGATACCTGTATCTATCCCACATACGATGGATATTCAAGATTTTTCTTAAACTTCTCTTTTATTATTGTTTCCAATGTAATTTTTGCAGGAATTGTATTTGTTCGTATTTCGGTTTAAATGGATCGAATTGCACACTTCTGTCACCTGCACGCTTCTAATTACTTCTACTTTTTACTTATATACTATTTGTTCATTGATTTAATCTTTAAATGCACTTTTTGAATCTCTCTTGTGGGAGCTCACTTCCTTATGCCACAATCCGTTAATACCAAAAATATAGTGTCAGTTAGGTATGTATACGTATTTATCATTCAATATTTCCTGGCCACTTTACCCCGCACTATGGGGCAAAGAGGTCACTTTGTAGGAGTCGGAAAAAACTCAAATTTCAGAAATATATTACAAGATATTCTTCATTTGTTGATGGCTATTGATTCTACTCTGAACTTTCTACGTATTAAATCCTTTTTGTATTTTAAATTCCTTTTAATAAGTTTACTGGAGGACTTTCTCCTTAGTGGCTACTTTACCCCAGTTTCCCCTACATATATATATATTCAAGAAAAGTTTACCTTTTTTATTACATACGTTACCCATAAATTACATAATTTATCCTTTTCAATATATTTAGGATCCCTTAATTTCAGAGATGGGAAGTCACAGCTATTAAGCTATATATTATTAGTACACAATCCTGAAAGTATCACAAGCTTGGACAGCAAAATTATGCTTATGAATCATGACATAAGACTCTACCATCAATATAGATATTTTAAATTTAGATCATAATGATATAACAGTTAGTGGTAGAGAGTGATATTCAATAATATATTGTGCTCATCTTGACCATCGACCGTTCCTGATATCCGAGAGCGCGTCCCACAGTTTGAGAACCAAAGTTCCATAAGTAAAATAGTAAAGATACATTTCTCGTTTGAGAAAAAAATGAAATTAAAGACTTTTTATTTTCATTTTATTTATTCCACACAACTATAAAGAATTTGTATAAGTTATTTTGTCGTGTATCAGTCATGCGACATTCTACTACGTTACAATACATTTAACCCTTTGTCAGTGACCTGGGATGTTCGCTTTGTTGTTACACTTTATATCACAATAATCTATTTATTTATTCATTTATTCCTTCCTATACACTCCACCGTTCGCATCTTTCTTTACCCTCTATCAATTTATTCCAGTTGGTTCGGTCCACTACATCAATCGTTCGTACCTACGCAAAAATTTAACACTATGTGCACTATAAAACTTATACGTTCGTAGCACAGTCTCTTCTTTTTTTCCATACAAATTCTCTATCACTCTTCATTCCAAACCTTTGGATATTATTTTGATGAAAGCTTAACGGGAATATAAAATATTTGCTATTTTATTGTTTAATTTTTGTTTCAATTTCATTAATTTATCTAAAATGTAAAGCCATTCATAGTTATTAAATGTACCTTTAATGTTGAAATATATGACAAGTCTTTCTTGTAACAATTAATTAATATGCAAGTGAGCAATACTCGGCGGCATATAGAAAAGAAGACATAATAAAAGTATACATAATGACAATAATAGGAGTTAAATAACAAATCTTCGCCCAAATATCTATAAAACACACACACAAACGGTATAAAATGCTTAGAAAATAAGTACACAAGGTTACAACGGGAAAGAAATTACATTTAAGAAATTAATCATCTAAATAAGGTCCATATCTGTGTATATTCCCATACGTGCACAAACACATTTTCGCTTACAAACAGATATAGACATACACTCATGCTTCAATATACACATATCATTGCTCTCCCTATACCCTTAACGTAAACGTAGTTGCTATAATATAATTAAAAGAAGAAGAAAACTATACAAAAAAAAACCAAACCAGGGTTGCTGGAAACAATCATGCACATTTCTCACACATTTGTAAATTAACAGCTTTATATCGTAAAATATCTGTATGTTGAAAAATCCACAATTTTATTGTAGCTATGATGAAGACCAAAATAAAGAAGGCCGAAAAATTGGCATGTTTTAATTTCTTCAAGACCAAAACGCAAATTGTTTTTCGTAATTTTGTAAAAATTACTAATTATTCGTAAGTGTTGTTGCAGGTATGTTATTCCAATCTGCAATTGTTCTATTCACAAAGGAGTATTTACCAATATCTGTTTCCTGTTATCTACGTTTTATTTTAGGTTGTGGTCGCCGTGACTAAAATAGTTCAATTGGTGGAGCCTAGCGTTTCCACGCAGGTTCTCCCACGTAGGCTTGAAAGAAAACACAAATACGCGCAAACTTCCTTTGATTGGAAAGTGTGCTCCACTCTAAATTAATATTACGTGTGCTACCGATAACAAATTTTGCGACCTTTTTTTGTATCCGATCTAATTAATTGATCTGATTCTACCTATACTGATGCCAGCTAGCGGCACCGTACTCCAGTATAGGTGGGACTAATGACGTATATGCCAAGCTCTTAGATTTCGAGTTCCCTTTTCTGAGTATGCGTCTTACGAAGTTCAGCGCTCTTCACGTTTTCACTGTTGTGTATTTAACATGTCCAATTTAAGTCATGAGAAATTATAATATCTAAGTATTTACAACTTCAAACTTCAGGAATTATCTGGTAATTTAATGTATAGTTCAGAGCAGGTTTTATTTTGATGTAGAAAAACTAAAATGCTTACTTTTTAGCGGGTTTATTTTATTACGCCCCTATTAAAGAAATATTTCGTAATTTTTTATTATACACGTCTTGGACTTCCATTACAAAAAATATTCTTTATGTTCTTAACTTCAATAAACTTTATTATTCTCTGTATTAAAATAACATCTCAAGTTGTTGTCTCACAACGTCGTCTTAGGGAATAAAAAACAAATTAAAATTCTCCATAAAAAGATTTGCTTGTTACCGTAAAAAACCATTGTTTTTATCATAGAATTTGGATATCATCGCAAGTTATCGTACGGATTTTTAAAAATTCGAATCAGGAACTACATATACATTTTCCTATAATTTCTGAACTTTATACAGTGGCGTAAATAACTCAAAGCTCATTAGCATGAAATGATATGTATTGTCTATCGTAATTTCACATAATTTTCAATTCTTTTATACTATTCTTGTATGTCAATCGGAATTCAAGGATTATAGAAAACAATTGTAAGAAATATGAATGAATAACACTAAAAGTTAATTCTAGCGATATTAATAAAGAATAAATAAATTACATTTACTAGAAATATATTGATCCCAGATATAATCCTTTGCCTGAAATAGTGCAACATAAAACAACAAGCTCAGAAAGTATTATTTAAAAAAAATTAGGTATCAATAAATACAACAAAACACATTACTTTTATTGAGATATTCAAATGAAATTGAGTTTTATTCACACAGATTGACTAAGTTAGTTCTTTACGAGTAAATAATTTTTACGAACCAACATGGATATTTATATTTGTGAAGATAAACGTATTAATTAGACATTAAGCATAATATTTACACTAAATTAAATTAGCACCGACGTAGTTGACAAAAAACATACAAATTTAAATATGAAGTTATTGTAACTGGTTGGTCTCAGCATTCCAGATTCAGGGTCATATTTTAAAAACTTATTTTAAATCTAAAAAACTCCTCTAATTTACATATTTTTTTACCATCAATACAATACAGAATTTCGTATTTTCAGAAGGCGTTGAACAAAAATATGAAATTATACGAATAAGGTTTTTCATTGGAATATTTATGTGACTTACGCGGGGTATTTAAATGACGTTCTACTTTTTACTGCCTTTTAAAATATAAATTTAGATCTCAGAAGGGTTCATCCCGAACAGACCACGAAGACGCGAATGACACGTCACTTTTGTTTAACAAATAGAACGTAGAATTAAATAAGCTTTTATATTTGGTTGTCTAATGGTAGAGCAGAAACAACGAAGAGATTCCTAATAAAACACGCGGAGATAAATGTTGAATTTTGTCATTATTAGTGGAATATATTTTAGTTTTTAGTCGTACACATTTCAAAGTATTTATAGCATGTAATACTTATGAAGACAAATAGCTTAATTTCTCCTTGAAATTCAATCAATCCGCAATTATGTGGACTCAATACTTGCCATGGAATGGAATATATTGGAGATTATAGTATTATGCAACTGAATGATGAATAATGTAGAAAAATTGCATTTGTTCCACAATACAATCTGGATTGTATTGTAAGAATTCAATCACATAAATTTGCTAGTCGAGTCGTACGTTTACGAAATATTTAGATTTAAACTTATATCTTGAGAATTCTCTTTAGTCAAGTCAAAATGCCTCCTTGTAGGTCCCAAAGGTGCTCATGCCACAAAGAAATAAAAGCATATTCGCATCAATTAAGATGTGTTGTTTGTTGTAGATCCAAGTGTTTATCGAAGATATTATATTATTTGCACTTATTGCTTAATAGCAAGATATGTAAAAGAAATATTAGAATACGAACGAAAAAGAATGAAAAAAACGAATATCAAAACACTCTCACAAATTGGAAAGCACAGATCATACATAAAGATATCCATAAGAAGTATTAATTCAAACACAATATTTAGTCGCATTTAACTTATAAAACCCTATTCTCAAACTCAATAATGTTACTAAATGTACTTTTGATCTGAGCAAACAATTAAAAAACCAAATTACTTTTATTTCAATTTCAGAATTTTTTTGCTGGTCACCGAAGATGAAACTTTCGTTATTCAATTCAGTAGGATTTCATATTCTATAACTTGAAATAACACCACTTCAGAATGCATCAATCGAGAAGACAAACATAATTATGGAGAGAGATCGCAATGACAAATTTACAATGTCATTTGTTACATTCGTTTAGAAATATTATGTTTCAAAACTATATTAGATCCCACTCTAAACCATATACCTTATTGATTTTCGGTCATAATGTTAAAATACACTTTTTTAATTATAATAAGTTTGATATAAGTAAATGATAGGGTTGGTTGTCCCTGTAGGTTTCATTCAAAGGCACACATGGCGACTAATAGATCTCTATTGCAAAATCAGCAATACCAAATTTAAGTGTTTCTAAAGTGGAAATTCGAAGAACCACATTACAAAGTGTGAATAAAATACAGTTACACGAGATTATTGTATAAAACAAACTTAATACTTGAGTAAGCTAGGTTGTATTAAAATAATAAAGATCTGATAAAACGGTGAATTTTTTCGATTTCCTTCGCATTGTATGTTTCGATTTTTTCAACACGTTAAACAAAAATAAATGTAATGCGAAGAAGTTTGAATATATCAGATGATACGGAAATGAACTGCGAAAGTTTGTTATCTGCTTAGATGCCAACAAAGTTGGTGCGATGACGCGTTATGCGACGTTGCCCAATAGCACATTTACATTTTCTCAGCATCATGAGAGCTTTCATGGAGATATCGTTTATTTCACATCTCATACAGACATTGATTTATAATTGAATTCGATTTCAAAAATCTTTTCTCGTATATCACCTGGGACTGAACCAGTGGCTTATAGATCTATCATTCGTGGTAGGACTTAGTTCTCCTAAGCCACGTCTCCCATGCAGTTATGAAGCCAATTCACTCTAAATTAGTTCGTTTTACACTCATAAGTTATTATATTCTTTATATAAAAGTATTCTTTGTAAACAATATTTCGTCAATCCTTAGAAATATATCCAAAATTCTGCCATTTTTCTTTGTATAGTTATTTGTTGAAATTATTTCTTTTATCTACGACTGTAAGTACAAATATTTGCAATACCTTATCTGATCAGACGGCCTCATGTTTCACTGTGGAGGGGGAACGTGACTTACACGAGCTTAGCAAAGTGAACCTTGCGAAGTATTCTACTGCCATGTCTCATCACGAGCGCTCCGTTAGGGAAAAGGTGATTGCGTTGGTGGAAAGTGCCAATTTCAGTGCCTTGGCAGCTGGAAGGCAATATGGAGTAAGTCGGAAAACTGCTTGCAAGTGGGTTCAACTATATCGTGAAACTGGGGAGGTTGAAAGGCTTGCTGACACTGGTCCACCGAAGCCATTTGGTGAACCAGATTAAGGAGAATCCTTTTGGTGAACCAGATTAAGGAGAATCCTTTCTGCTCTTCAGAACAGCTAAGGCGCTTGTCCAATTTTCCCGGTTACGTGAGAACTGTTAGAAACCGTCTGATAATGGACTCCGATCTAGGAGGGTAGCGACAAAGGTTAGCATTTGCCGTAGAAAACATTAACCGTAATTGGGGAAACGTGATTTTCTAAGACGAGATTGTTTTTTCCTCTGCAAATGACGGACCCGTGCGCGTATAGCAACCTCGTGGAACCTGCCTTTGTCCTGAGTATGTGAGAGAGAGTGCACGATCTTGACGCGTATCTGTGGCGTGTTGGGGCTGGATATCTTTTCGCGGTGTAGGCGTCCTCCACAGAATACAAGGTCGTCTTGATGGGCATCAGTATCTCCATATCTTGCGAGATATTATGATCCCTTCGGTGCGGCAATAGTATCCAGCCTGAGTAAAACATATTTTTCAGCATAATAATTCATCTGTCCACACGTCTCGTTTGGAGCAGGAATGGACTGCAGAGCATGAGGAAGTGAAAATACTCCACTGGTCCCCGCATACCCCTGACCTCAACCCAATCGAAAACGTGTGGGTGGAGATGAAGCGTGTCATGGCCGAAAATTGCCTGATCCACCTCCCACAACCACTGAAGTGCTCTGGGATGTTGTATGTGAAACGTGGGAGGAAATTGCTAACATAATGACTAATTCGTCAACCTTAGTTAACTCAAACCCTTGATGGTTGCAAGACGTGATAGACTGTGACAGGTATTGGACTCATTATTAACTGACCAAAACAGCCCTTTTAAGGGCTCAAAAATACAAACAAAGAAATCCACAACTTAATGAGCGTTGAATACTTTGCATGGAAGATGTTCTAAATTAAAGTTTGAAAGTAAAAAATTATAAAATAAAAGTGGATATAAACCGCGCTGATTCACTTCACACTTTCCATCTAGCGAGAACTTGTGCAATGTGCAAAACAGCCTGAGTAAAACATATCGCTCATTTTTCTTGCTTTCATGCAATTAAATTCTTTTGAATTATGCGAAAATCATTTTTTTAAATAAAAGTATATTTGACACGTCCTTTAACGCTTATTATCACTAGAGTAACACGGCTATTATTAATTTTTTTGTTCATTCTACCGCGTCTAAAACTATCCAAGTGTAATAAAGACGTGTACTTTTTCATCCTCTGTATTTCTATTCTTAGAAAGTAATATTTTTATGAAGTTTATTGAAGTTAAGAACATAAAGAATATTTTTTGTAATAGAAGTCCAAGATGTGTATAATAAAAAATTACGAAATATTTCTTTAATAGCGGCGTAATAAAACATTTCTCCCCTTACAACTTAATAGGGATATATCAGTATCAGGGGAGTGGCGTTGCAAACCTAACAAATCCAATCTGCTAAGTGCGCGGGACTTAGAATATTTTCGAGGACCGATTTCATTTTCTAGTACTGTACAACAAATTGGAAGAGAGAAACCTTTGTTATGAATTTTTTCCGTATTTTTGTTTTTTTGTCCCTACTTCGCTTGAGCTAAAAAAAAGAGGACTATGCCAACAATAACACTATTATTATGTAATATTTTGTCACTTAATGCTGCAGACGGAGGAAAGTAGTTTGTTTCGCACCACTAGTTTTTATATACATTTTTACGATTTTTTTGTTATATAGGAAGCGCAGGTTGTCTGGATGAAAGGTTCAGTTTTCAAAAGGAGCTTAGATATTTACACTTTGAGGGCAACCGTCGTAGAACATTTCAGAACTAAGCAACATTCAATCATTCTAAAATCCATTAGCAATAATGTATGTGGTGTATTTAAAACAGTGATATGTATCCTTCTGTGAGTCGTACTTTTTAGAGGAGTCAGCGCCACCATAGAAGTTCATCGTAGCGTGTCCACCTCTTTTGAATTCTCGCATACAATCGGATGCTGCGGAAAGCAACATGAATGAGTTAATCAGCATGCACTGAAATTTTCCTCTAATAAACTTGGCATCACACCGACGTGATTTCCATGCATACTGAAGCGAGACACGTCCGGTTATCAGCTATACAAGCCCAACCTAGGGTAGAGCCATAGAATTAAAACAAACATACAAAAATATGTGAGAACCATTTTGTAAAACATGGGTGCTAAAACGAGATTGAATTTCTTTCTTACCTACTTTTATGACAACATTTACAGCTTAACGAGGAACAATTAAAAATCAATACTCATATAATACAATCCTTTTAATGAAGCCGATTATGTAACCACTGAATTTCATTTAATATGTTTTCTTAAGGTTAATTTTTTAACGGAGAAAAATATTTCATAAGGGACCCCACATTTACAGTCTATATAGTACTGTTCATGCGTTGCTCTACTCTCCGAAATATTTTTTGGTAATTCATGGGCAGTTTGTAATTACTTGGTAGTAAATGTTTTATTTCTTCCCTTTAATAGTTCCTCTGGTATTACTATCTGTTTCAAAATGCAATAGTTTCGAGTTTAATCCTCCGGTAGTAGGAATGACTGACAGAATTACATTGGAATCCCATATTGACAAATGATATGTGTACACGGATGATGAACTTCCCAACGTTTCGTCTTTCTCTTGAAGGTTATCGATTAACGAAGGATTTTTATAAAGACTCGCTAGACTCCTAGGGGTGGCATCTATTGAAATAATTATTTGTGAATTTATTGTTATTTAATAGTTACGAATTATTAACTGGACCTTTCGAATGATTTATAGTTTGATAATAATACGTACTTGTGAAATGACTTTTTTGTGTTTTATTAAATACAACATTTATTGGTATTATGTTAATACTATAACACGTATCGAACAATGTTTATCGTTAGGAGTAAGTTGAAATATTAAATCCGCCTTTGTCTTAGGGCCCTTGATCGGAATTGACGGGATGGTCCCTTGCTTGCTTTCGGAGAGTAAATTAGTTTATTATCCTCCACGTGGACATACGCAGTTTGGAACGGCTGTTTTTGACAATATAGTGTACTTATTTATTTATTTATTTATCTGTATTTCTTTTGAACCATGTTATCACTTTCATAACCATGAATATATTTTTACCCCAGAATATTTCCGTTACGTGCTATTTTGCTTATTTCATTATTTTCTTATATACGTGTTATCTGCAATGAAAAAAGACTTCAATTTTTAATTTCTGTTGCTTGTAGAATAGGTAATTATTCCTAAAATGTTCATTTAAGTACAATCGATGATATAATAAGCAATATTTAATGTAAATTTACAGACTCTATTCTGAAAGTAATGAGTATTCAAATATTTTCTGAAAGTAATCAAATATTCATACTTGATAGCGTTTAAAGTTGATTTCTTTAACTTAATTGCGGCATCATTTGCGAAGAAACAAAAATTGTTTCTTACAAAAGTAACTACTTTTTTCTATACTAAATAAATACCTGTGTTAAAATTAATATTTTCAGTTAAAGTTTTGAACGTACTTCCTCCTATCTCCCATTCGCTTTTGTAAGGTTATTCATCGCCATTCGATAGAACAAAAGAAAGTAATACCAAACTTCAAGATTTCTCGCAAAATTCTTCTCAGAGTTTTGGCAGGTACACACGGCGCCAATTACCAAACGTTACCAATTTATCGGTCGAATAATCTCGAGATATTGGCGAAATAAGTTGTGCGAGCCTCCCACTCACACAGATAAATCGTTCAGAGATATTTTGGAGAAATTTATCTGCGCATGTGTGTTGCTTCGAACGACTGATCACTTGAATTCGAGCGATTTTTCCATGAGCGATGATGTTTCGGAATTACGTAAAATCTGGCGAATATATCGCTTGTGTTTTCCATTTGAGAGTATTTGCTGAAGGTGGTAGTTTCCGTAATCGTGAACGAATGTTCTCAGTTCACGTTTTTTATCCATTGGGTTGTTGAGATACATAATAAATGAAGAAAAGAAAGAACATGAAGAAGAACGAAAGGGACAATCGGTGGTCGTTGAGAAAAGATTTTTATAATAGAAAGTTATTGTTACCCGAAAAGTATTTATTTATTTTGCCAAAGCTGTTTTCGGCTTTTGGCAAAATAAATATTTTCAGATTGACAATAACTTTCTTTCTGTTTTAAGTTAAAACCGAATACACCACCATTACCCAATTATGAAAAAGTATTTTTTTACATACTTCATTTGAGAGGTAGAGCTACTGACGTAACGACTTAATTACAAACGGACAAATCAATTTTTGACAATTTGTTTAGTTTCTTGAGGAGCAAAAATAGGTTTCGAAAATAAATTCCCCTTGAAGAAAGACGAATTGACATCTTGCGATACTTATATAGAACTGAGACTTAGAAATTTTAATTTTTTTACAAATAATACCCATTAAATTATTATACTTGTAGTAAATAAATCCACTGAAATGAAAGAATAATGTCACAAGAAAGACAAAATTGTTAATTAGGAAGGCGAATATACAAGGACGAATTCGCGAATAATAGCAACCAACACTAACAGAACACACGTGAAAGAGAAAAAGTATTGAGAATATAATTTACCCCTTTGTTTTGATATCTGCATGTAGTTGATCTTGTTTGTAGAACCAGTACGTTTTCCGGAAATTCATATTGAGTAGATCAAACATTATTTTCTTCTCTTTATACTTCTGCCGTTTTCTGTTAGACATCCCCATTGTCTGAGAGGACGCAGTTTCCCCCATTTTCTCCCGATAAAAGTTTACGGCTGTGTGTGTGTCAGCCGACCACTTTTTCTGGCCATATTTTTTCTGCCAATAAATCGCTATTATAGTTCGAATCACTGGTGCATCCCACACGGTCCGATTTATCTCTATGATTCGTCAAACCTAGCGACAAATTGCTTTCATCGACCGATAAACCGTTTCGAGTGTAACCGCATTTAAGAAGACTTGAATGGGTATTACTAGAACAATCTGTATAAGCAAGTTATTATGACTGATTGACTGACTGACACCTTCATCAATGCAAAGTCTTAAATACTGAAGCTTCAAACATGGAATTAAGACACTAGATGCCTTTTGTTATGAAATCTCCCACGAAGAAATGATTTTTCAAAATTTACAATTTAAGTGTCAAATAGAGTGAAATGTGCGTTTTTCAATTTCCAATCTTTTTCAGAATATTTTAATAGCTAATTCACGTATAATTTTTGTATGCACAAATTGTTCCAATAAATATCTCTAAATAAGATTATCTTCTCTTTTGCTACTTTATTTTTTAATTTATAGCGAAAGGGCAGATATTATTTTCTGTTTTTGTCGTTCGCACTAACGGGAAACTACAATAATTTCACTGCATCACATAAGTTTGTAGGGTTATCAAGTAGATTTTGAATATAAATGCTGCTCAATTAAATATTCGTAAACCAATTTATGGAATTTTTGTTATTTAATTTTTTAATGGGTGAAAAGTTGTGGAAATATTTGTAGCGTTTTCCTAAATAATTGACTTATTAATATATTTTTGTGTGCATTGATTTAAGATATAAAACTGAATTCTACAGCACGGTTAATTTATATTAAAGAGTGTACTAAAAAAGGATTTTTTGAAATTCAGATTTTAAGGATGTTCCTTAGTTTGGAAAGAGAATTCTTTTCTTGCTGTGTGAAAAACATTTCACACAGCAAGAAAATTCAAAATTTTGTGTAAAATAATAATAAAATCGACCCTCTAAAAAGTAAATCATTATACTTTTCTAGATCAAAAATAAGACCTGCTCTGAACTATATATATAGTAGAAATTGATTACATTCATTATTCACAAAAACAATGTAAGCATGCATGCATGCTTGTATGTACTCATTCTGCTTTTCCACTCCAACAGTGTTTTAAGTACACTCCATTAGTGTTTTAAGGAACTAGGGTTTCTGGTGAATGGGGAGATGCAAAAGCCAATGAAGAATATGAATGTTATAAGGGACGGACGACGACGAGTGATTGTTGTGGGAGAATGAAAGGCAGGAGGAATTGGAGCATCCTGCGAAAACTTGCCGGAGATGTGCTTAATCTATGCAAATTGCAAATGCACCTCTGTAAATCCAACTTGGATTACCCGAGATTGGAACTAACGCCACCGGAGATAAATGGTGAGTGCACCAACGACACCACCATATATAACTTACTAAATAATGATGTATTTTTTATTACCTTCAATCTCTACTTCAAATACACCGTTTAGATGATTATGATTAGAAATGCGTAAAATGGAATTGTCAATAAAATAATTTTATCTGTTATCTTGTCCTTAGAAAATTATAGATTTAAATGTATCCTGATACTCTCTTCGCAAATCGCTCAATAACTTTCCGCTTTTAACAGAAATAACTTTGTTCGGTCAATCAATTATTTCGGAATCACGGGTAACAATTTTTCCGATGAATGCGGAAACTTTGTTTGTTCTTTTATGAAAATGATATTTTAATGATAGGAGACATGTCGGAAGTTTTGACTATTATTTTATAGCACGCTTTTATAATATTTTCATTAAGTCTTTTATTTTTATTTTGAGATGACGGAAAAGAAAAGATAAAAGAATATTTTTATAAACAACTTTCATTAATTCCATTTTGTTTTATTTCTATGAATGAAGACTTAAACTGGTATAATTTCTTTTACGAGATAACAAGTAAGCCCAAATAAAAAATTAAGAAATAACTCGTAACATCCACTTAATCCTTAACTAGCATCACAAATAACCCTTCAGTTGCTAATCTATCCTTTGACGGGATTCGAAATTTATTTCATTTGTTTAGAAATAGTATTGAAATCTTTGGAACAACGTCATGATATACTTGTTATTTCTTACAACTAAAATGAATGTCTTTTCTCAGTATTTCAGTTCAAGTTAAAAATAAAATATCTGCCTGCCTAAAGGATCCTATAAGATAATACAATTAAAAGTTTGTCGAGAAATGTTGAAAATCACATTATATTTTCTAATTTCAGCCAACCATGATAACACGTTTTCCTTTTTCATCAATGAACAATAGAATGAGATAAATTTTAGTATACCTAGTGGGTTTTTTAGTTCACTTACTATTCCTATTCCAATTCGGATATATATTTGTGTAATTCTTGCGCCAACACTGTGGAATTTAATAAAGGTCTGTTCAATAATTTAGATACCTCACCGAATAGGTAAGAGCTCTTTTACGTAATTATATACTCAAGAACACTGGTAAACATTATCCGAGTTTTTAAGCTTTTCACTTACTTCAAACTGACCCGTTGACCGAACTACGAAAATCTTATGAGATCTTATGAGCTACGAAAATCTTATTTCTTAGATGAGAGGGTAAACAACTGTTGCATGTTATGATCATGTCAAGCAGGAGGTGCTGATACATTCGGAGACACCGCGAATACCAGAAAATGAGATGTTGGAAGAATAGGACAGATATAAATAATATTTAATAGCATCTATTGCCAACAATTCAGTTTCTCTTAAATTCAAAGTTGTTGATTTCATATTCTGTTCATAAAAATATTGAAAAAAAGTACGGAAAAAGTTCATTTTAAAATATTTTTATCTATAAAAATGAGAATTGAACATCTGATCCTGCACGCTCGGAGAGAAAAATACTTTCCATTCTTTTCAGGGGTACAAAGGTGGTTCAGGGGTACTCTTTGGTGCTTCTGATTCATAAAGAACCTCTCCATAAGCTCTTCATTTGGTTTAATACTATTGCAACTCTTCTACTGAATTACTTCACCCAAATAATGTGGTCAAGTGGAAGACCTGACTTGAGGGCCTGAACCTCAACACAAAATAAACTGAACATTGCATGTATTGGGAAAAAATCAACAAAATGCAAAATAAAGTTTTAACAAAATACAAAATAAGTTTTTTCGAATTAACAAAAATCTCTGTTAATTCGAAATGAAAACGTTTAAATTCACGAGAAAACATCTGCATCAGAATGAAATTTGAACTAGAAATGAATTTTGTAATGGGAAGGAGTTTGTTGTGCAAAGTTTGGGCCTGGTAAGCAAAAGTAGCGCGCTTTGAAATCTCTCCCCTTTTCTGAAACATTCGAGATATCGCGAAAATTCAAAATTTTCAGTGATTCAAAGAATAAATATCGTCGTGATCACCATAGCATATTTTTATCCGTTCCAATATGTTCAAAGAAATTGGTTACATAATACTAAGACGCTGAAAACATTTCACACAGCAAGAAAATTCAAAATTTTGTGTAACATAATAATAAAATCGACCCTCTAAAAAGTAAATCATTATACTTTTCTAGATCAAAAATAAGACCTGCTCTGAACTATACATTAAATAATCAAATAATTCCTGAAGTAACAAACTGTAAATACTTAGGTGTTATAATTTCTCGTGACTTAAATTGGACAGAACATGTTAAATACACAACGCAGAAAGCTTGGAGAGAGCTGAACTTTCTAAGACGCGTACTTCGGTAAGAGAACTAGAAATTTAAAAGCTTGGCATATACTTCATTAGTTCGACCTATACTGGAGTATGGCGCCGCTTGCTAGGATCCGTATAGGGAGGGTCAGATCAATGAATTAGATCGGATATAAAGAAAGGCCACGAATTTTGATAGGGATAACACTCGCAATATTAATTCAGAGTGGCATTCTTTCCAATCGAAGGAGGTTTGCACATCTTTGTGTTTTCTTTCAAGCCTTCATGGGAAAGCCTGCGTGGATATCAGTGAGCGCTAGGCTTCACCAATCGAACTACATTAGTCGCGGAGATCACAAGTCTAAAATAAAATGTAGAAAACAGAAAACAGATATTGGGAAATACTCCTTTGTTAATAGAACCATTGTAGACTGGAATAACTTAGCTGCAACAACACTTACGAACTTACCAAAAAGAGTAAAATATTTCCACGACCGTCTTCTTACTTCTACGAAATAGGAGCACATGTGAAGTGCAGTGTAGTGAGGTGAATGGAGACTAAAGGTATAGAAAGTGCTGAGCGAATAGTAGCGCAGTGCAGTGTAGAGTTGTGATGTGAAGTTTGCGTGATTGTTCACAGCAATCCTGTTTTGGTTTTATTTGTTATAGTTATTAATTTCTTTTAATTATATTATAGAACTACTTTTATGTTAAGGGTATAGGAGGAGCAATGATATATATGCGTTTATTGAGCATATTTGTTCGTATGAGTGTGTTTCTGTATCTGTTTGTAAGCGAAAACGTGTTTGGGTATGTATGTGAATATACACACTCATGTAGATACTTTATTTTTTAAATCTAGTTTCAATGTCGTTGTAACCTTGTGTACTAATTTTGTAAGCTTTTTATACTGTGTATTTTATAGATATATGAACGATAATTTGTTATTTAACTTTTAAAATTGCATTACGTATACTTTTATTATGTCTTGTTTCCTATCTGCCACTGAGTATTACTCACTTGCAGATTAATAAACTATTAAGAGAAATTCAGAGAAAATGAATGAAATGTGGAAGGAAAGAAAGAGCGGGCAATTATTGTCAAAGACTGTGATCTCTTAAGGAAACACACGAAGAAAATATTCCACTTAGACCGACTTGTCTATTGCGATTGAAGTGGTTTTGGCTCATCATTATCAAATAGTTAAACGTACATTAATGGGTCTTTGAAAATCTTGGTTTACACTAAATGTAAGTAGTGCGTAAATGGCATCTAATTACGTTGCAGTTTTTATAGAAATGTGTACGATTTTCACAAATTATTTGTATTCCATATATAACAATCTTTCAACTCTTTCATTACTTTTATTACAAATCTAGTCAGGTCTATTTAGTATACTGTAGTATTTCTTATCCTCGAGGTTAGTCATAATTGAATGATTTTATTCTTTTTAAATATTTCACAATTTAACATTGCTGTGCTTTGATAATTGATCAAAATGATTAAAAAATCAATTTGTATATTATCCCTCGTTAAAACAAATTATCTCATTTAATCATGCCTGTCCGTGATTGTATTTTTAATTTATAGTAATCTGTTTCTCTTTCGTAATGTATTTCGTTCATTTTTACATTTGGTCAACATGACTGTATACGGAAATTTTGCATTTATCACTGTTCAATTTTCAAACATTTCTATTCGTAGTACAATTCTCTTTCATTTGCTGTTTTCAATGACCTACGGAATATCATATAAAGGTCCTATAACTATACTTGTAATGTATGGTCAATTGGAAGTGTTACAAAAATAACGAGTGGCGTAGATGAAATTTAGACAAAGAAAGGACAGAAACTTTCTTAGTAATTTTTGAACAAGGGTAGGTCAGTTATCGGTGACATATGAGGATACGTGTGCGCAGTTTCAGCGAGAAGAAGTGGAAAACTACTAGAAAGAAGGGATGGAGTTTCTTTGTAAGCACACGAACAAGGAAGGGTGCACGAGCTAAGAGAACAATAGAGTTGAGACGCGCGTGGCTACTAGCTTTTACGAGGGTCTGGGTTAATGAGTGACAAATAACAGACAGACGACGGCGTGACAAGCGTCGTGGCACCGGAGGAAGAGAATGTGTTTGAGAGATGGGTTCGACATTCCAAATTTTCAAAGCTGTCAAAATCAAGTATCACGTCGTTAATAAATTGAAAGCAGTATCTGGTTGAGATCACTAAGGGATGTGTGGAAAAAGACGAAACCTTGAGGGTCTGAAAATTTCCTAAAAGCAAATTTAACTTCTACTCTACGTGGAATCGCTCTTATTGGTGTATTCGTAGTGACGTTGCGCGTGTCCTGAACTAATCTGATGAATCTGACGCGCAACGTCACAACGAATACACCAATAAGAGCGATTCCACGTGGAGTAGATGTGAAATTCAATTGGATTAGAAAAGTCATGTGATATTTGGTAGAGAAACCACGTGAGGAAGCGTCCGGGTGATAGAGCGGGGGACGTGTTGATAAATCAGCAAGTGGAGACGCTCCAGCATAATTTTGTTTCTAATCATTTTTTTTCAGTATCTCAATCTCGATCACTCACTCACTTTTTGAGATTATCGTTCTATTATTTTTTCGAGCATTACAGCTCTAACATTTTATGAGATTGTTATTTGAGGATTTCGACTTTAAAAAATTTCAAATTAGTGGTATTTCAACCACTAATTTAAATCACGAACATTGCATAAGGTTCGGTTAAAACTTCAACTTGGTCTGCTAATTAGTCGCGAGCCTTCAAGTTCGTAAGTGGAAATCATCACTCAATGATATCGATAATCATATCGGGAGCCTGTACGGAGATTTCGGTCGAAATAATTAAGCTCAGTTAGTGAAACATGAAATTTGACTACGCGGTGCAATTACGGCGTCTGCTGCCTGCCGGGTTCTTGGAAGGAGCGAAGGGATGGAGCCGAGATGTTTACCATTAGTGGGTCAATGGTCTCTTGGGCGGTGAGCGAGCCGACAGCTGTGGGGAGGAATGCCAGCTTAAATGAATTGGTGCTAGGAGAGAGGCACCGACCTACAACCACAACTTTTTGACTGACGACGTATCTTCACCAGGTAATACGAGCTGGCTGCGACTAGAAAATTTATATATCGTGAGGCTGCGAAGAAGAATTTGTGCAACGAATTTGGACTTTAACGCCCTAGCCCAGAACTTTTGTTATGTCAATTTTAAATCAATTAGGAAGGGCGAAGATGGGCGTAAAATAATAATTGATACTCTCCAAATAAATGTTTATTATTAAATCCTGGTGCGCTTAGTTGCCAAGTAAAAGAAGAGAGAGAAGATTTCTTTGTAATGCTTAGTATTATGGTTTTTTGGGGGGGGGGGGAGGGGGAGTGTGAAGTGTGCATGGAATGTTATTTGATGGGCATGTATTATTTGTATCAATGAGTAATTAAACCAATTATATTTAAAACGGCGTTTCCCTGTGAGAAGGAACCATAGTGTGTTGTCCTCACTTAATTTATGGGCCGAATCCGCCTATAAATTTAGTAACAGAAAGTGGAATTACGAGTCTAGCCGGAGAAGAAAATATAAGGCGAGTGTTACTAAATGAGTTATACAATGCCATGGAGCAGAAGAGAATTCAACACAATGTTGACTTATGACGTGCCATCAATCATTCGCTCACCGAGACTCCGGCGAAGCGCAACCGTCCCAGCTGGCGTCGAAACTCGAGCGCCATGTCGCGACGTCCAGCGTGGAAATGGTGCAGCTGTGGACCTCCGCTCGCCTCCCACAACCGCTGCGCGCGCGCCAGCGCCAACGCCAGAGCCCACACGGCGTCATACGCCTGCGCATGCGCAGAACCACTCACACTCACCGACACAGAAGACAAAAAAGCACAACTGGTGACAGGGCATTGTTAACCTACTTTGATTAATTTAATGAGTCTCTTTTACTGTATACTCTAATTAGTTTCTTGTTGCTCCCAAATGGAGTAGGGGGATATTTTTCCACACTTCCCTTTGTTTTGCGCCATGGCAAACGCATTCATTGAGCGTTTTCTTTTATACATACTGTTTTTTACCCATATTTTGACGGTAGTTTTAATTCACATTGTGATGCAGATAGGTGGTTTTATGATGCAGTTTATAAACTGGACAATAGAAGCTGTAGCACATGATGTTGCCCACGGTTTATTAAATGTTGTCATTAAATACATTGACAAGAAACGGTTGTCTACTCGTGTAAATACACGTTTAGCATAGCTTGGCGTGAACAATGAAAAACTGTCCGAGTAGAACAAAAAACGTAGTTGAGAAATTATAATTATAGATATAATTATTTACGCTTTTTTGGCAAGTTGCATTAATGTACGGAAAATCTAATTACAAATCACTCGGATTCTTAGTTTGCTGATTCGTAAAAACTTATATTAATCGTAACTTTGATTTCTACTTTTACTTAATTGGCACTATTGGACTATATAGAATAGTTTCATCCATTATTCCTATAGCTTCACAATTTATTTTTTCCGTTTCAATTTTAGGTACTGTAATTGAACTGTGAATTTATCATAGTAGGGGATAGCCCAGCATCACTGATGGGACAATTCGCATATTGTTCCAGGTAGTTATATAACCTCATTTATCTCATACGTGGTTCATTTGGGGCAGTACATTTACAATTGTTACTAAAATTTCTTTATCTGTTAATAATGAATTATAACGTTAAAACTTTCATAAATATAACGAATATAAATAGATGTGAAACATGAATTATATATAACTGTGTATTCCAATGAACCACACTCTCACCTTAGAATTGGAATAGGGAAATTGATATATGATTATTGTTCATAATATAAAAAACTGTCCCACTACATTTTAAACGAACAGCATGAAAAGAAATCTTCAGATGTTACACAGCAATAAGAGCTCTACTACGATCACCTGACGTAAGCTCTCATACGAAAGTTTTTTTTGTCGGAGTTAATTTTCGTCATTGTAAAGTTGTACTCAAAACACATCCGTATTCCAATGGAAAACCACTCTCACTGAAATATTCCGACTAAAACATGCACAAAAAAGTACAGGAAGTTTTAATGTACTTCATATAAAAGAGAATTCATTTGAGGTTTAGACTTCCTTTATAACTATATTTTTACGCTCGAATTCTGTTTGTTTAATGCCCGTAAAAATCGCACTGGAAAAGGGTAACTTCACGAGTTTTCAATGAGCTTCAGGATCCATATTCACGTTTCCATTTTTTTTTCGTCAGTTAGAAGTTTAAAATGGTTCAATTACAGTTGGTGCTGTAAGTTCCTCGTCAGGAATTCGTGTGGTCGCAGCAAGGACTTTCGTGCGGGAGAGAGGGAATCACAACTTACGAGTCCAGCAGCGGGTGGAGCACCTTCTGCCGCGCGTATGTGGCCTGACACCAACAGCAGACCCTGCACAGCGGCGGCCAAGTGGCGGGGTTCGCAGCCGGGCGCCACCCCCGTCACCACGCGCCACCAGGCAGCCTCCGGCATTCCGGACACCAACCACGCGTAGTCCGGTCCGAACATCCCGAGGCGATGCGCCTGCAGAACGCAACGCGCAACACATTGTAATATTCGCGCCATTAATTTCCTCTCATTCCGACGGTCCAGTTGCGTCCATTTGATAATTAGATACGTTTACGACGCAAATTTAACAAAAATAATGTGAAAAGACCAAACAGGTGTGTATGGTAAAAAAAAAGTTTCATTCAAATGAGTCTTCATCATTATTTACGCATATGATTTAATTGTTGTAAATATTATTAATTATTTTTGTATTTATTTCAGGAAGAAGGTAGAAGATAATAATATTTATACAATTTCACAAATATTTTAATCGTGTTCGTTTAAATAATGCAAGTTAAATGTGTCCCAGAAATCGATGTTGCAGAAAAAATTGTTCTTATTTGATTTAAGAAGTTTGTGAATTTAAATGTCATCAAATATCTGAAATATACATAAAACTATAAACCATTGAAATGCGTCTTAAAACAAATCTTATAAGAAATATGTGAACCTTGTTAATTTAAAAAACACTAACTCAACGTACGTAATTTATACATTCCACTCATATCTAAGAATACCTTCTTTCTTAGACACAGAACCCTTAATAATTATTGCATTTGCAATATTTATTTTAACTAAGTTCTTGAATATTATATCAAGACATTTTGCGATATCTTATCAATAGAGTAATCCGAAGTATGTGAATGTAATATCATTGTAGGCACTCGATTATTTTTTAAAATCTGATTTAGGTTTTCCGTTCTTTCAATTTTATCAGTATTACATCTTTCATTATAGTTTTTAAAACTGTATTCTCACTTTGCTTGGTATCTACACAGCTTAGTATTTTCGAGTCTCTTGAAATAGTGAATAAATGTAGTGTGATTGAGATATTATTTTTTTTGCGTCTGTACCGAACTTGCAAACGAAATGTCACTAAAGCAGATCTAATAATGCTAATTACAATTTATGTTCAGAAAATTTGAAGAAAAAAACTGGAGCAGTTTTTTCATACATTTTCCAAGATCTTCATATAGGAACGCCCTGTATATTAAAGTTTTTAAAATCTTTGTTTCTTCTTTCTCTTGAACCAGATTTTTTAGAACAATTACTTGTATAAGTCTATTATGAAAGTATTGAAGGTCAAAATATCATGATAGGGAGATACGTAACTCGAATATTTTGATGAATGGAAAATTGGAACACAGCGGAACCTGGGAACTAACGTGCATGTTGTTTCAGAAACTCCCAGAGGATCTGAGGGAATTACATAATAATGCAGAAATAATGATCAAATCCCTGCAATGCGTCGCTAAATCGTTTGTATTATCTTTCACTCAGAGACGTGGTAGAATCAAATTGTGAATGACTTAACACAGATTTGTGCTGAGTGAATTGTTACTGCAACTGACTGAGATTCTTGAGTTTGCGAAATATTGTTCTTTAAAAACACAGATCGAAAGAAATGATCTGCAACTCTGCATCTGTGATTCGGAAACTCAGATAGTATAACCATAAACATTATCTTAGTTCTCTTTCTCAATAGGACATGTCGCAAAAAGTTGTATCCATGATACTTTTTAAAATTCGAATAACTTAAATAATATTTTCATATTTAAGGTGGGAACAGCACCCCAAGTTATTCAAATCACTGATGTGTATAATTGTTTTCTTTATATTTATTCTAATTGCTATAAAACACAATATTAATAATGATGACGAAAAAACATGCTTTAATTTCTATCAGTATATACAGCATAAACTATATTCAGGAATTCGTTTGACTCGTTTGAAATGCATAAGAGCTTGAAACATGGCGACCGAGCGAAACGGGTTCGTGATTTATGCGTCTTGTCTCGGAAAAAGAGAATATCTTTCTCAGATGTCTGGTGACATGTCGATAAAAGTGATGAAAAAAATACTAATGATGGAAAATTTACTACAGATCAAAGTAAACTTCCATCGCTTTCGTGATTTAAACGTTTGTCTTATTTTGTAAAGTTTTTTCTCCATAAGACGCAATGTATTTCACCATCAGTTATAACTGCAATTATTTCATCCAACGAATGTTTTTCAAATTAAAATCACAATAAGTACATGTTACTTTATTTATTTATACCGATTTAAGATATTTTAGTGATTTAATTCTACCTGCTCTAGTGCTACCTTAATATTTAATTGCTTCCTTAACTAATTTTCTTTAACAAAGAATTTCTCCTTAAACGAAATAATTTGTAATTATAGAGTAATACGTTAAATTAATTAAGTATTTTCATTAATTCACTAAAAAGACTAAAGAGAAGGGATAGGATTCAATTAAAATTATCACTTCATTAATGAAAACGTTTTTAAAGGTGGTAAATTTTAATTTTTGTTGTTATAAATTATTTGAAACATATATCTGAGAAATAGCATGAAAATGGTATTTCTATTACTTAATAGGTTCTATGCTGTGAAAAGCATGTTGCCTGAAATGAGGAAATGCATAATGCACAAGTATAATCATATTTTTTTCCTAGGTAGAACATAATGTAATCTAATCCGGAAGACACTTCTTCAAATCTACATAATGTCATTTGCTTGCAAAAACATTTAATGAAGTTTTATTTTTTTACTAAAAGATGTAAATTAAGAGTGACAACTTGCCTTACAGAATATTTTAGGCGCCATCTCAGAGGAGAAACTGCCAATAATGATTCGCGTATCCAGGTCCTGTGACATACAATAAGGAAAATATACGGCATATACCATATCAACAAAATTCAATTTGTATCAAATTATTGAACTTCATTGTATCTATAAAAAAAAGAATAAAAAGTCGTGAAGCACATAATTGTATTAACCTATGGAGAGCAGTAAAGTTATTTCAAGGATATGCATAAGTAATCGTTAAAGTGTAAAATCAGTTAATCGGCTGAACTGGCTAGTTAAAGTATCTAATTTTAAGTAGATTCTATACTTTAGCTAGCTAATCCAAAGATTAAATAAGAAGCACTAGTGAAAATATGATTTCACAAGCCTTCATTCAGACTATGTAGATTATATGTGCTCTGAAACATGAATTTATAGCAGAAAGTTCACTGAATTCAGCGCTATTAATGAAAACACGATACTCATTGTTGTTCAACAATGCATATTTCACTTTTAAAACTTTCTGAACCCTCTCCGCAGTTGGCGCTCTACTAGATTGAGGCTAGCATCGATACAAGGAATAATGCTGTCAACGCTGTCCAACTAGTGGATCGCGGGGCGAATGCACCCCGCGAAACATTTTTACGGCCAGCGAGTTGTAGTGCATTTTATTTCAAATTTTTCATCAAATGTTGGGGGCTGGGCACAACTTTGTGATACAAATTTGTGTTGTCAGAATTAATTTTTGACGTTGTATGTCCGGTGAGAGTAAATGGAAAATTAGTTCAGTATTTCTCCCTCGGAAAATATTTTACAATCATATAAAAAAATTAAAATACTTTTTAAAAATAACGAAACACACTATTTAATTTTCCGGGTTTGAAATAATATAAATTTGTTAAGGAAAATCAAAATATGACGTTACAAATAAATCAATATGACCCATTAGTTTTAATCATCGGGTAAATTTTTGTCAAACTCCATCCCATGTATGCCCGATCTATCGAGAAAGAATGGCCTAGGGGCAAACATACGTTGAACAGCACTGCTCTAGGTGTTGAGTGTTCCAAGTTTAAATGTGCACGAGTTCAACGTGACAGATTATGTAATTCGAGATGTCATCAAATATGCTTTGTTGTGACAAGTAAGAGTTTATCACATGATATATGTAAATGCATGAGTATATCAACGAAGAAAATTATCATAATGAATTACAATTTTTGCTATACGTCTTGGATATTAAAATGGAAAAAAAATCCAATATTCAATACTTTCACGATCTAGTGTTAGATAATCTATAGATTCACTAGTGATTTCATAGAATAATTAAGAAAAATGTAATTCAATAACTAGTTACTAATTCTATAGATTAACTGCATTTTATACTTTAACGGTAAAAAATATAAATGTACAAAACCATAATCAACAGAGAAGTCAGTTTTATCTTCTCTTTTGTTTTATCTACACGTTGAAAATAGAACAATTTTGTAATAAATTGATGTTAAATTTTTTTAACGAATTTTGAACAAATATGTTTTAAAATGCTTTTTTACGGTCGTACTGATATCTAAGTGGTCATATAACCGTTTATACACAACATTCACAATTGTCACAAAATTTATCTTCCAAAATGTAAAAGTGGAAATCTTTTGTACGTTCACCAGTAATGTCAATCCATCATGTTATGGGAGAATAGGCTGTCCAAGAAATGATTACGTAGACACGTGCATTGTAATACTAACCTCTTATTGGAATAAGGGTTAGTATTACAAGTGTTGCTGGTCTTATTGGAATAAGGGTTATGGGGAGGGGGAGAGGGCAAGCAGATCCGCATCTTACCCTGAGAGCACGCAGTTGATCCTCCACGTCGCCTTCCGAGAAGGTGATTGTGGCAGCACACGTCACGTTGACCTGCTCCAGCCGCGTCACCAGGTCATTCGCCGCCTGCGCTAACGCACAACGCATTGCAAATGGTTGCTCACCCTCCCTCGGTGTAATACACCAAATTCAAAAGAACTTCATTCAAGAATAAATATTTACAATATACGGCGTTCTTTAGGCCCCGTTTTCCTTATAGGACTCCTAAAATATAGTCCATGGGCCGTGCATACCGCTATCAGATTTTTTATTACACAGCACTGTTTTTAATTGCTGTGGAGGGAACTAAAAATATAAACAAAAAAAAGAACAGTTAACACCATTAGATTTGCCGTGTGTTCTACATATACGCCAGCGAAAATAAAAAGTTTCCTGAATGAATAATTTTTAATAGTCTGAAATGTTTAAAATAGTTTTTGCCGATTTGTTGATTTTATTTTTTGTCCATATTTTCTATTAGATAAAATGAAAGTGTCAAAAATTAATTCTTATTCAGTTAACAATATTGTGTTTGTGACAACATTTAACGATTTCAGTCTTCTACGTGTAAAATATAATGAGTTATTATTTTCTTTCTAAAACATGTCAAAAAACAACCTGACACATTATTAAGGAATAAAATATACACTGTTGCACTCATAAAAATGTCGCAATCATTGAAATAAAACGTTTAAAACTGACTGGGCTCCACAGCTGAGAAAGTTACACATCAGTGGACTCAACAAGTGAGGCAAGAAAGTGGGCGACTAATTCACCGCTGGCCGCCTTCGGAAAACATTGTTTCGTTTATCACTAGCAGGAGAGTACATAAGTACTAGCGAATCTGTGAGCAAGTAATTGTTTGTTTTAGCAATAAATGTATAACTGTTCGTTTTCAATTTTGTTATGTGTGATGATCTTCTAAATCATGTCTTCTAAATCAGAAAATAGTTTTTCCGTAGAGATTATGGTGGGAGTGAAGCAATGAGAGAGGTCGTTGAATCAGCACATTTGGTCATTCGTCTACTATAAACGAAAAATTGGACTTGCATGTTTGGGTTTCGCAGGGGCGCCCGTCTGATCGTGCTCCTGATTTTCCCATGACCCCTGTACGCATATGTACAGGTTCAGAAAGATCAAATCATGACTTTCCTTCCTGTGAGATAGTTCGCTGAAGGACCCTTCGCCTAAAACTTCGTGGATTGTTTGTCCGACGAGGTTTCATTTGGGACGTAGTCCTCCCTCGCTGACAGCGCGGTGCGCGCGCGCTCCCTACCATGTATGAGGAAAGTTGTGTGAGTGGCTGGCTGTCCGGCTCTGCGCTTGGATCGGTCTGTCATGAGGAGTCATCAGTACATTTCGCCAAGTGATTCCAGCAAGCATGGACATAGCTAGAAGGACGCTGGTTATCTACAATAACTAGCATGGTACAAGCACCTATTAAAACCCCTGCACGATGGTACATTTATTACGCAAGCATGTCGACTGGTGCGTAGTGGCATTTGACTAGGTTTCAGTTTAATTATTTGTAATGTGTTTCACGCATTATCATTGCAATAAATCATTTTTGTATGAATCTATATTTCATTTCAAGATATCCTATTTTCCATTGCGCTTTCTTTACTTGCTTAATTTTAAAGATGAGTTGAACATTTTCGTTCACACTGCGTAACGACTATACGTTTCCACTTAGAGAGGTTAGATAAATTATGATATAACAAAATTTTATTATTAACCATGGAATAGCTTTTACCTTCATTATAAGGGTGCTTTATCATTATTTTTTTTAATTTTTGTGGTTGGTAAGGTTTGTGAGGTGGTCGACCACTAGACTTTAATGTACCATATGTTTCCAGAGGTCAACACGCATAAAATTAAAAACTATATAAGCGGCGTGTCCTGTTTGACCAACTAACACATTCATCAACTCAGAGCTTAAACTACTAAAGTTCGAATCAAGAAATTTGCCCAACCTTTTGTAAAGTAATACCCACTGAGAAATGATTTTCCGACGTAATAGTAATAATAATAATAATAATATGATGAACCAATACAGTTCACAAATAAAATGACTCCGAGCTTTCTTTCACCAGAGGAAGGAAGGATCTATCTTTTACAAGACCATATGTGCAGCTGACATGAAATATATTCCTTTGAATTTTGCAGACCACTCTCCACAACCAAATGAAATTAACGTTGAAATCAGTCAGAGAATTAGCCAATGGAAATCTAAACCACTTCATGGTAGACGCCAAACTCATACCGGAAGCATTGGCAGAAGAAACTGGACTTGAGCAAGTGCAATTCATTACAGTCTGTGCAGCAGTTGCTATTGTGAAAGATGTTGGAAGGAAAGTTGTACCGTATGGAAGCAATAATCAACAGCGTAAAAGAGCACGTCCCCCTTGGGAGCAGCGCCTACAAAACCATATCAAAATTACGATGTGAGATAGATCGGCTTACACAATACAAGAGAGGGAACAGTTAAAACGGACTGGTACGACAGATACGGAAGATTATTTAACAACATCAGAAAACTGACTTGGATGATGCAGAGACGCTGACGTATATTATTGACATACGGGTTCAGAAGCTATCTGTCTATGCCAAAAGGTTGTGTCGGTACAAAGACAGCGAGGAAAGGAAAACACAAAACTGGTTATTCTCTCACAATCAGAAGAATTTCTACCGTGTATTAGAAGCTCCTGCTATAAATGATCTAGATGCGGGACTAACAATAGAAGCAGAACCAGAGTTTTGGGCTAATCTGTGGGAAAAATCAATAGAACATGATGAACAGGTGAGTTGTATAGCGGATGAAAATAAATGGGCTGTAAAAATGGAGGCAATGGAGGGGGGAGACGTAACTACCGAGCAAGTTGCAGCGATTGTAAGATCAACACAAAACTGGAAGTCTCCTGGACAAGCAAAAGAGATGTGCGTTTTTAATTGGTGGCCATCCCGCTTAATCAAAACCGAAGGACAACTCAAGCAGAAAAGATCAATAAGTATGCAGCATTGACTGAAGAATTGAAGGAGACCGTCAAAATTTTTCCTCTTGTGATATCTGCAACTGAGATAGTCCTAAGGCGCTGTAAAAAGGTTTGGACAGTTTGGATGTGGGGTTCTTGGAACCTAAAATACAGAAGTCTGTTTTGTTGAACACGTGTTCTATCTCAATTAGAAAGTTTCTATCTCAATCATAAGAGTTGTACTGTAAGGTACCTGGCAGATTGTCTGTACATTACAATCAGCCATTCTGTTAGAACGTGAAAAAGAAAATAATAATAAAGTGTAATATACTAGTTTCACTATGTTTCATGAAATAATTGAGATATCTCTGTTTCATTTTAAAATGATCTGTTCAAAATAAATACCTAAACATAATTTTCTGGAATTTTAGATTTTTCAATTTGAAATGGATGAAAAGGAGAGACAATGTTTGTCTCGTTGTCATTATTGACACATTTATCAAAGCGGAGAGAAAAATATTAAATAAAGGAACTTGAATTTTCAATTGGATGGTTCTCTGTATTAATGAAAGAAAAAAATTAAGAAATAAATTAGTTTTGAAATTCCGATTTGAAAGGGACGAATTAAAGTGAAATGTGTTTTTTTAATCTTTTACTAAATATTACGAAATATTTACAATATCAGCGAGGTTTTTGAATGTAATCGTGCAATTTAAATCGTCACTAAATTTTAACCTCATTACAACAACAAAGTCTCTCCTGAGAGCCGGGAAGGGCCTGTTAGTTACGAAATATAAGTACAAATAAAATGATAAGGAAATATATGTCACTGGTATTTGGAAGCAATTTTCTGAATACTAGACTTAAATTTCCAAATCCAGTGAGTGTACGTTTTTTTTAGATAAAAGATCTTATGTTGCTTTATATTTTCTTGTAGCGAAAACTATTTTTTGGATTCCCAATGAGTAAGATTTATACGAATGTAAAGAAAAACAATACGTTGAAATAAACAGAATTATTATGAGTAACTTTTTGTCGACGTTTCAAGTCTTAAACACTTATGTCACGCACTCTGGCTCATTTCATTTTCGACACTGTTGAATATTGATACTAAAAAATTAATTTGGGGAAAATGTATTTTTATTAGAAACTCCATAAATCTAGTTTAAATATACCAGTGTAAAATGAGAAGCTGTAAAGTACAAGCAAAACTAGAGGCTCAAATTTCAATAATTAACATAAATAAAAGTAAATAAGTAAGATTGTAAGCTTGTGATGAGCAATGGAGCGTATAACACAATAAAAGTTATTCTATAAAATGAGATTTTGATGCTCATGATTGTATTTTATGTATGAATCAATTAAAAACAACAGAAAGGCAATAAAAAACTGATTCCAAGTAATAAATATTATTAAAATGCTTTAAATACTAAAGAAATCTGGAGCTAATTTTTAACTCATTAAAGGAAAAAAATAAATATTTTGCAAAGTAATTGTAATATAGGCGACGATAATTTAAAAAAATAAACGTTCTAAATAGTTACATTTGCTCAGGTATCATAGAAATTTCGGAGATCATAAGAACAACGTTCTAGCGAGAAGCAAAGCTGAGCGACACGATCGTAGAACGAGAAGCACAGAGATTCATTTGGAGAATTTTATAACTGCACTATTTTCTAGTAAATCCAGCTAAAAATGGTATTCGTATCCTGGCCCCTCGCGATAAAGTTAACAGAGATATCTTCTTATCAGGTGCCATGAATTCAGCATATTAGACAACAAAAAACTACCTTATCGATTAAATAGAAACGAGGTCATTGTAAAAATTATGTCACTGAAAGTAATATGTAGTATTAATAAATATATTAATTTAAAATAGGCTGTCAATGTGCTATGGTGTTCTGCTAAGTACCGTTGCATTTGAAGACTCCACAAACTCCCAATTTTTTTGTGGGGCTTTAAGGGCTCGTCAACAGCAATCCCCAATAATGAACCTAATCAAGTCCATATTGTTCATCATACAATATCCTACAAACACTGAAATTGTCTTTTGGAAGATTAAGATTTTTGATGATATTTCACCTCATGTGCTTCCACAAATTTAGATGTATTGCATCAGTATTCAAATTTTTATCTTACGATTATTCATGCGTTTTGTTGTCAGTGATAGTCGTATTATTAATTCAAAACTGGTTATTAGTAATAAAATTGTCGAAGTGTTAACTTCTAGAATGATTTTCTCAGATTCATGATTGCTTATTGTAATATAAATTAACTGTATCTTCATATTGTGAGATTTGAATAATCCTCTAATTAAGAACAATTTAATTATTCTGTTGCGAAATTTTGGACGGACGCAGAGTGAGAAATTTAAACGAACGACGGTTTGGAGAAGTGGGCGACCGCAGACGGGACGCGGTACTAGAGGGTTGTCGGCGGCTCTTTTGACTTCAATCAAAATTTACGACCTTTTAGAAATCTAGGCGAGGGAGGAGGTCAGACCACCCGTAGGAGCAACATCTGGCCGCTAGATGCTCGCACAAGTTTCAACTGGGTCAAAAAAGACGTTGGACTTTAAACGTTTTTTCGGGAAAAATGTTCTCGAAGGTTCCAGGAGGTTCTGGAAGTATCGTTAAAGGGGCCAATGAGAACCCAGGCATAGGAGGGGGAAAGTATTTTGGATTGGGAGATTTCGGACCACGTGATATTCAAAATTTGGAAATTTTTGAGAGAAGAGAAGGGAGAAGGTGCATTTAACGGGGATGCAGAGATTTTTCGT
>NNCF01126076.1:113906-193032 GCA_002313205.1 Laupala kohalensis | reverse complement strand
TAATTGTATTTTAATAATTATCCTGTCGCTTGGGCATGGAGCTAATAGTTCAAGGGTTGTAATTTGTGTTGTTTTTTTGGGGGAAGTTCTAATGGTATTTCAATAACTATCATGTCGCTTGGGCATTGATCTAATAAGTCAAAGGTTGGAATTCGTGGTGTAGCTCTTTTGGGATAACGTCAAAGTAGACGTTGAAGAGTATGGTCCCAAGACCACAAGTTATATTTGTGTTTTTTTGGGGGGGATGTGTAACCAAGGGAAGATTTTGAAGGAATAAATGTACTTTCATAAATGGATTTATTTGTTTGGTGTTTTCCTTGATTGGAACCATTGTATGGCCCCTTTCCTTTGGATATAAATCGAACCCCGTTAAATTTATTGTGGACCCCTGAGGAGAGCTAGCCGAGGTGTATTTTTTATTAAATTCGTAAATGCTGTAATTATATGCAAAATTATTTAAAGCGAAATATTCGTTCTGCCACAATATACAACATGTTAGTTTGTAGGTGAACTTAAATGTGTAATAAATAATTCATTCTTTAAACCTTTTTAATAATTTAATATTAATTTCAAAAGAATAATTATTTATGCGACAACTTCGCATGGAAAATACTGCGCAACGAAGGAGGGTAATTGTTCAATAGAGTATGTCGTGACTGGCAGAAAAGAGAAAGCGGGGGTTTACTTTACGTTTAACAAAGTTGACCCTCTTCTCGAAACCGTCTGGAGACTGCTTATAAGCTGTTCACGCCGTCTGGTTTGTGTTTCGAGTGGAAACCTGGCAGCAGTACAAAAGAGGGGGTGTTTGACTAGAATCGAGGGTTCCATTAGGAAGAAGGGGGGATAGCGTTCTGGTCAGCTGAGCAATCCTTTGTGTGAGACTGGTGACCTCGATTTTTGAGAGTGGACAGCTTATGGTCCAAGGATAGGTCACATGGATTACATTCTTAGTTATTATCGGTTAAGAAGACCCTGACGTATGGCGTAGGCGGAGTCTAACAGATCTCCCGAAGTAGAAGGAGAGGGAAGAAGCTATTTAAGCACATGCAGAGATAGTTGATTAGAGATGGAGAGATTGATGAACGATGTTGTTCGATCGAGAGTTCGCAGACGCCATATTAGATCGTGATGATCTAAATCCGAGTGCCATTCGTCGAGTCAAGAATAGACTTTTAAAGGTTTTGATATCCGGGTGTCATAAGTAAAACGATTCCATGGCGAATTGTCATCAGTCACTTCAACCATTAATGACTGATCGCAGTACGCATACGCTTATAATAATCAGTGATATTTAAATTCGTCGCGGAACGCGACCGACGAAACTCGTTTCGGCATTGATTGAGTTTTCGAACTTCAAGACATCATTGATACACGTGAACACACAGCTTTGCGTGACTTAACATCTCCGATATCCTACGGAAGTCGCTGATTGGAGGGCGGCTGACCTAGTGAAGACACCTATTCGTAATCATGTCAACGAGGTGTCTTCACTAGGTGCCACGCCTCTGCCGCTCATTTCTCCAATGACGTCCAGCGTCGTTTTGCAAGTATAGAGGTAATAATGTTTGGATGAGCCAATAACGGCCTTCCGCTACCACTGAATTGTATGATTTGTTCTATTACTTATCCAAATGTACGTGAAATTTATTTGCAAAAGACTATTGGCTAATGGAACAAGCACTCTCAATATAGTAGCAGCAGTTCGGTTTTAAACTTCAGTCTTTATTGTAAAAGAATATCACATTTGTAAAGTCTGTGTTAATTTAAGCTTTTATTGTGTGTTGTAGTGAACTTACATGTTTTGTTGCGCGAATGCATGATATAAAAACATCAATATTAATTTGTTTAATTGAGAGTGTTATCAGCAATCGTTACGGATTTTAAACCGTTAAAACAGTCTTACCGGGGAGTATTCGTGCGGAAGAAGCGTTCCCCTTGTATTAACATTTGCGAACCCTTTTTTGGCGGGTAAGTATGCCTCGTGTGCTTCGAAGAAGAGAAAAGCAGTCAATTGGAGTTCAGTTGGTGTAGTGATCGGAGGTCGGTGGTATCACGAAGGCGAGGTTCCGCCAGAACGACGCCAGTCGTGGGACAGGGAGGATGAGATCCGATTGAAGGTGCGGGCGCCACCGGCGTGTCTACCCCTTGCAGCTATGAACCATGTAAGAATGTCGCAATCTGCTTTATGCTGGCAAATGATGCCATATATTACATTGTTTGGAAGGGAGATATGTATTTTGTACCATGTTTAGTGATTAGATAACTGTCCATAATTGCCTATCTTTAGAAGGTCGTAAACTGCTGTGTGTTGGCAAATCATGTCATATATTTACTCGTATGGAAACAAGAAATGTATTTTGTGTAATGTTCAATGATTTGTACAGTGTATGTAATTGCCTTACTTTAGAATATATTTGGACAATCCATTTTTTTATGTCTTTTACCTGTAGTTTAGCATGGGACGTCGACCATACAACACGAGGGCATGTCGTGAACTCTACGCACGCATACCGTCCTCATTTCGGGTTAGGTAAAGCGCCGTACCAGAAGTAGGAAAAAATAAATTTTTACCTCCTTAAAGAAATACAAGGGCGTCAACCCTAACAGCAATCATGTACATTATATAATTTTTTTATGAATAATATGTTTTCTTCGAGATGGATTTGTGTGTGTCACGCCAAGAAAAAGACCGAATCCATTACCCTATTTCTATTAAATCTTAATGACAGCTAGGCATCAATCATCACTCCGCCCAGTTGGCCAGGTAAGTAGGTGTCATTTGCCGACCAGGGGTTATTCTACGACATAGGTTGATAATGGTGGAGTTAACACTGTTTTTTAAATCTAAATTTGATACCCCTGAGGTGGCCACAAATTTCCAAATTTAATTATGTTATAATTGGCGCTATAACGTGCGGCCATTGTAAATTATCTGTATTAAAAATATTACAAATGAAACAATCTCGTTATCACGTTTTGCGAATTAAGATAACAAGTTAAGAAAAAAACTACTTTATGATTGAAATGAAAAGGATTTGATAGTAATTTCAAATTCTTGTATTTTGATGAGGAATTTTGGATTATTTTAAACGATATCATGGATATTCCATTTATAGAGGGATATATTCTCGTCTGTTACCTTTGACTGTATGCAATATAATGAAAGTACCTCTTTGTCAGTTGCATAGAATCTCCTATAAGCCGTTTTTAACATGGAATGTTTACCCAGAAAGAAGGTGAATTGAAAAATAATACGTGAATGGTTCCAGTATCACAGTGAAGCTATGTTTCAAAAATCACTCTTCATTCATCTTCTTAAAAAGAGATTCATCTTGTCTGGAGAGAATTTGCAATTAGCATTGTTGAATTCTTGACCCACAATTAGGATTCTTCTTGGCGAGAAATTCGTCCATCAGAGGGCGATCCAATCTAAGAGAATGCTTCAGAGAATAGTAATCACTCGGGAAATTGGAGACGGCTTCAACATAAAAATGTAATTTGGCTGAATAATAAAAAGATCATTTAAGGCCAAATGCTCAGAGCAGAGATGCATTTATAACGAGGGAGAAACGTAAAATTCGAAAGAAAATGGAAACCTTAGAGAAGATAGAGGCAAAACATAGGTGTCTTAATAGCAAAATAGATTAAATTATATGCCTTAAGGTGAGGATGTGTATTGCATGAATGAAAAAGTGGCAGAATGCGAAAATAAAATATAAAATTTCAACTTCAAGCGCACAATCAATACTGCGAGAGAAAAATCTATTATAATAATCTTAAAAACACATAATGAGAGATTGGTATTTGTGGTTGTTTATGTAACTCAAGGTTATTTGAGTATTTGTTGTAAGAACACAAATTTAAGCGTTGCCTGATGAAAAATTTTGCGGAAATTCCTTCGAAGTGAAGATTTACTTCGAAATTAAGTTTCCTTAAAATGGTTATTTGTATATATCGGGAATACCACTCACAAACATTTGCATCTTAGCTAATATTTCTGTAAATAAGACTTTACTTTATGTGAAATGTTATAATATCACATATTATTATATTTTGTCAATTTTTGAACTTTTATTCTTCGTGACATTGCCACAGGTTTCCCGTCGTTCCAACGAGTTATATCTCAAATTCAGAAAAAAATTAAAGAACTTCAGTAAAATTCCTAAAAAAATGCATAACTATTTGTAAACGAATTATAATAATGTACATAAAATTAATAATTTAATATATCTTAAAAAATTAAGAAGTTTTCCCAAAAAGAAAATTCGAAACATACGTTCATCACATGTAAAATAAAAGTTCGTACATTAAGAGCTAGAATTCGAAAAGTCATATCAGTTTAAATATTATTCAGAAACATATCTTTTAGGTAATATAATATCTAATAATTAACACGTGTTAGAAAAGAGATAAAAAGAAATGAAAAAAAAAAAAAAAGTTTAGTACAGGTCAGAAGGAAGGAGAACAGACTCACAACAATATTTTTCATTCTACCTTAGGTTCAGCATCGTTGAAGACATTAGAAATCCAAAGATTTTAATGTCAATACAAAACACAAAAACTGCAAGAAGACACGAACTCCAACAGCCAACAGCCAGCCTTCTGCTAACATTTTTTCACAAGAGTGCGTAGAAGAAGAATCGATAAAGAACACAACTTATTGTTTGAAGAAGAATTAATCTGATTGGAGCTCTAAAAAATACATTTTCATTGTCGTGAAAGTTTTTAGCGCTATTTCAATAATGAGTTGAATTTAATAAGCAAATTCACACCTTTCAATAATGCGAATTTTTATAATATGTTTCAATATGGAAAAATGACCAAAAAAGGAATTCAATTAGATACAGTATGTATTTTCAAACACTTCCTGGGTTCTCGTGAAGGCAACCGAGACTGACGGCGACAGTCAATTGTCAAGCTGTTTTTTGTTTTTACGTCGAGGCAGCCCGGTGATTTCGCGCGGTCTGTTGATGGAATTTTGAAGTATTTCCGTCTGCCCTTGAGAGGGAAGCGACCTTAGTGGCTCATTCTGGTGTAATAATTTGGAGTTATTTCATTGCGACGGCGACAAGGCGTGTCTATGCAACGCGGCTCCTCACCGCACACTGAATCATATTATATATCTTTTAAGTGGCAATATCAATTTTGCTGAACTGCGCAGACGCATAGACACACCTGTAACCAAGAGTTGACTGCTCGTCCCAGGTGTTCATTAATCCGTTACCTGCACGATCGTTTCAAGCGTTTTTTGTGTTTTTCCAAACATTTAGATGCAAAAATTATGGCGATAGTTTCTTGAATATATACAAGTTATAATTTTATATTGCATATTCTGAATTACTACAGAATTCTTATAACTTAATTTAGTTTTTCAATCATTTCAATTAGATTAATTTTTCTATTTTCGAATTATCGTGTGGAAATAAAAAATAGAATAGTTTAATAACAAATAATCATTTGACATAAAATATATGGACGTAGCTAACGTCTCTACATTGAGAATGGTACACAAAAACATTTTACAAATAAATTCAAACAGGAGTATCCACTGTTTCCCAGAAACAGCAAGAGCTACCGATTTTTTTCTTGGACAACCAATTAGCAACAAAATAACAAAAAATTATTTTGTAGGTCCGGGCTTGGCGCTATGAAGAGAATAATTCCGGTTAATAAACATACCTTTTGGCAACTGCCGAAAAAGATATTTTGCATTTTTATCTATACTACTTTTCTTTTATTTTCCAATTTTACAAAAAACTGTTCTTAAATTCTTTTTTAAGCGTTGATATATTTCATGTGAATGTTTGGCGAAATAATTTGCTAATTTGATTAATTGCTTCTATTTTAATGTAAAGCTCCATACCAAAAAACTTATTAAGTACCTTCAGATGTGAGGACTTCGCTGTGGTTCCTTGTCGACTGAGTAACCAACCATCTGTATCGACTGTTTTAGAATCATGTTGAATCATGGTAGAAATTGATATTTAATATAACTCGGCCAACTAGGACAGATTCAACTGTCATTATACAATCGTATTTAAATAAGTATAGTACGGGCCAAAAACGAATAGTGTAATATTTGTAGTTTGGACACACGACAACATCGTGTAAAGGCCATGATACTTCCGGGAAGTAGGTACACAAACCCAGCGTTTCATACCCGGGACCTGCCAAATGCATTAATTGCTCAGGCAGCCCCCCGGTGTGGAGCAGGGAGTGAGTCTCATTTCTGGAAGAAAAGAATATACAGGAAATCGAGACAACCGAGAGGATCCCGTACGGTAAAGCACGGAAGAAATACATGGCTTCACACCCTGTATTATCTACCAGTTAGTCCAACGCAGCAAAGACTCCTGTAGTAAAGAAGAACGTTTCAATCCAGGTAGATTTCACTGACGTGTCTACGCCAACGTTGTGCACATGCCAGTGTATTGTGGGAAGAAAGTTCTTAAAGTTGTTCCCGCGAAACCAAAACATTCAGTAAAATCCAGTCATACTTCATCGAAAAAATCTAGCAGTGTGAAATCTGAACTCTAGCAACTACCAAAAATCATACGAAGACAAAGAAGGGTTCCGAGGCTAAACCCCTGCACCTTGCCGATTTCATAAAAGCATAAACTACATCGTACAAAAAGCCGCAGAGACGTGAAAAGAACGTCTCTGTACTACCTTCCCCCGAGTCGGATGACGCTGAAATGCACATTCACGAGCCTGACCCATGAGGTTCCAAAAACTAATGGCTTCCATACTTCAAAGGAACCTTAATGGCCATAGAATTCCGATCTGTATTAGCCTGACACACTTTACAGGAAAACTCACCCTCTTTGCAGGGATACAGCAGCTTTATATATGACGTTACCACGGGAGATCGAGCAAAAGGTGGAGTTGCGGTGTTAGTTAGAAACACGATCCTCCGCTAACCTGATCTCCTACAAACTCAAATCCAGGTTATAGCAGTAAAAATTCACAACGTACCAGCTATATATCTTCAATCGACACAAGATTTCTCGGAGACTTCCCTAAGAGATATAATTTACAAGCTTCCTCGACCATTCCTCCTCGGAGATCTCAACGCCGACCGTATAATGTGAGGTTCCCCGAGCGATTGCCCCCGGGGGCCGACAGTTGAATTATATTTTTGAGCAAGAAAAATTATGTCTAATGAACACCGAGGCAATGACCACTTTGCATTTGCCATGAGGTCTTGGACTGCTATATACCTGTCCATTTTCTTTCACCATCACAAACGTTCTCTGGCTGTCTTCAGAGAAACGGTAAGTGTCCCAGGGAGGGTCGACCATATGACCCAGATGATTCATCACGCCGCTGAAGAATCCAATCCGAAAACACCTATGCTTCCGCGAAGACCTCATGTCCCCTGGTGGAACGACGTATGTCGGTCCGCCATTCGGGCGATATGAAGAGCCTTGCGAAAATATAAGGGTAATCCATCTCCGAAAACCGTCGCCTATTATCGGTTTGCTAAAGCAAAAGCGCGCAGAACCATCAAAGAATTCAGATCCATCTCCTGGAAAGGGTTTCTAAGTACTATTAAGAGAACAACATCGTCCACTAAAGTATGGGAGTCCATCCGAAAGATATCTGGAAGGTATTCTCGAGTCCTTATATCTGGACTCAACTATCAGAGTCAGGTTCTCACTAACAACAGAGAAATTGCAACAGTGATGGCTGAGTACTTTGCTGACATAACATCTACAGCAAACTGCGATCCTGATTTCGCGAAGAAACGGGAAATAGCAGAGAGTACATCGTTTGTATTTCGTTCCACCAACTGGGAACCCTACAACTCTTCCTTTTCTATGTGGGAACTTGACTCAGCTCTGGCGACAGTCCACGACACTGGTCCTGGCCCAGCTTCCATTTTTATGAAATACTCAGACAACTCAGTCTCGAATCGAAAGAATACCTTATCGATATCTTTAATCTTTCATGGTCCGAGGTAGTATTCCCTAATCCCTGGAAGGAAACAACGCTTATACCTTTACTAGAACCAGGAAAGGACAAAACTGTCATCAGCAGTTATCGTAGCATTGCCTTGACGACTTGCGTCGGTAAAACTCTGGAGAGATCTATCAACCGACGTCTCGTCTGGTATCTTGGAAGACATAAGTTGCTAAGTCCATGTCAGTGTGGTTTCAGGAAGTTCCATTCCACCCTGGACAACTTACTTCTCCTGGAAACAGCAATTCAAGATGCTTTCGTCCGAAAACATGTCGTCGGAATATTCTTTGACATCGAGAAGGCTTATGATACTACTTCGCGTCATGGTATTTTAAAACAACTCTATGGCTGAGGATTTACAGGACATCTTCCTCTGATGTTACAGTCTTTTTTGAATCAGCGTTACTTCCCCTGCAGAATTGGGAAAGACACCTCAGATCTACTTCTTCAAGAGAACGGTGTTCCACAGGGCACAGTCCTGAGTGTGACATTATTTGCAGTGGCCATAAACAGCATATCATCTGCTGTAAAGGATCCTGTCCTACACTATCTGTTTTTCGACTTAACTATCTTTTGTTCATCACAGTTGCGGAGCGACAAATCCATCTCGTCCACAATAGATTATACTACTGGTCAAAGACGACGGGATTTCGTTTCTCTGCTGCGAAAACACGCTGCGTTCTTAAAGTGGAAGACCAAGCCTTCTGGCAGGAACTCACCACGGCTTGGGGGACAAAGTTGTAACGTTCTATCCTACTGTAATATTCTTGGGACTAATATTTGATCAGAGACTGAATTGGATCAAAAATCTGACATACCTAAGAGCGAGAACAATAAAGTCTCTGAATTTATTGAAGTGCTTAAGTAGCAGGGAATGGGGCGCTGATCGCTCCTCCTTGCTCTAATTTTATCCAGCATTGTAAGATCTCGGCTCGATTATGACTGTGTTGTATGTAGCCCTGCTCGTGCAAGACATTTAAAGAAGTTGGATTGTGTCCATCATGCAGGAATCCGACTAGTTACGGGAGCCTACCGAACTAGTCCCATTCGAAGTTTGTATACCATGAGTGGCGAACCATCTCCTTACCTCTGGCACCAACTCCTCCTCATGCTATGACACTTTTTCCAAGTGCTAACTTTACCCGAAAATCTGATGCACAACGCGGTTTATCATCCTTCATCTGTTTCTACAACAACCGACTGAGAGCAACCAAACCTTTTAGATATTGCTCCAAAGAAAATTTGGAAACTTTGATTATACGCACACCTAATGTCTTAAATCAAGGTTTCAGTAAGACTCTTCCTTGGGCTTTGCACAAGTCGAAGATTAATTTTGATCTTCTGCATCATGACAAGAGCACTGCAGCCGCGATGTTGAGGGTATACTTTCACCTATTCCTCGACAAACAATATTTGTGTGTTTACAGACGGGTCGGAGCAGGCTGAAGGTGTCAGCTTCTTCATGGTGTTTCCCCGTAAGACCTGTGGCTACCGTCTTGGCGACCTGTGCAGCGTTTGGACTGCTGAGTGATGCGCCATATTGAGAGCATTGCGATCAACAAAGTGCTCCCGCGGATCAAATGTCCTGTTTTGTTCTGATTCTCTAAGTGCCCTCGAAGCAGTCCAACTTTGTATCCAGCTGATAAACTTATCCAGAACGCCCAGGATGTACTTTTCTCGCTCCAAAGTGATGGAAAGAACATAATGTTTGGCTAGATTCTCGGGCACGTAAGAATCCTCATGCAGACGTTTCCGCAAAAATGCATGCCTCAAGAATCGCATGGATTTCTTTACGATTCCAAAAAAGGATCTCCTAATTTCCATCAAGACAAGGATTCTGAGTGAATGGAACAATGAGTGGTTGGCTGTTGAAGGGAATTAGCTCTGACTTATCAAATCCTCTATTAAGTCATGGAGCAGTTCCTGTGGGTCAGCCAGGCGCGACGAGGTCTTGCTGACCCGCCTGCGCACAGGACATTGTCCTCTCACTCATCGGTATTTCTCACTACTTGATGATGAACCCGTTTGTGAGGAGTGTAGCTGTTCTCGGACAGTGCGTCACCTACTAACTGATTGCAGAAAATACGCAAGAACACGGAGACAAATTGGACTGGTGTCAGATTTACCAAGAAATGTCGGAAATGAAACGAATGATGTTAATATACTATTGAATTCTACGAGTAGATCGGGGCTCCTCCCACACGTTTTTGGGAGGGTTTAAATTTGCATTCTTCTTTTCTCTTCCCTGTCTTCTTTCCTTTTATTCTTTCTTTCCGTAGTTTGAAAATTAAAATTTTAAGTCTTCAGCGATGTTGAACGTAAGGTAGAATGAAAAATATTGTTGTGAGTCTATTTATTCTCTTTATTTGTGACCTATACTAAATCTTAGTTTTTTTCATTTCTTTTGATCTCTTTTCTAATACGTGTAATAATTTTATTATTAAGCAGTTGGAGATATGGCGCTTCAGAGTTTAATACAGCTAATATTACTATATAATAAAACCGTTCAATTTTTGAAACCGTGTGGGGAGGGGGTGCTTGTTATATTTTCCTCAATATTATTATTGACAATAAGTTAACTACTTTTTCGATTGTCGCACAAAATTGGACGAAATTCAAAGACTCAGTTAGCTAGCACTATTTAATTTTCAAATCCGTGTTGAGGGAGAGGGGGCTGGCGACGTTTTCGTTATGATTTGTTATAAACAATAGTTTAACAACATTTCCATTTGTTGTACCAAATTGTAAAAATGTTTAAAGAGTACTATAGTAGTGTTCAATTGTTTAATTCGTGTTGGGCGGGGGTTGGCGAAATTTTTCCCCCTTTATCGATATTTAATAACTAATGACCGCGTCTTGAACAAAATTCAAGTTTGCTTGTACAAAGTTCCTGTATAATACTTTTTTTAAATTCGCGTTAGGGTGGGGGGACTAGAGACGTGGACATAATCTTATCCCTCCAGCCACCCTGAAAGCTGTAAAATGTGATCATTTACGGAAAATTAATTATCTGTATTACTAAAGATCGAATTGAGTTGAATTTTTCTCTTTTATTAATTTTTACATAGGCTACAATATTAACCATTTATTTGTGATAGAACTAATCTTTTACCATCAATAATAGAAAATGTGCGGAAAAAAATTTTCTCAGTGAGATTTTTGGTTATTATGAAAGAAGTCTCAAATTAGAAATTATATGGAAAAAATCTTCGTGTAAAAGTTACACCCCATGGTTTGTAATATATTGTTTCCATTTTCTATGTATATGTGTGAAATACTAACGCCGGGGAGAGTGATGTGAACGAGAAGATGTAGCATGTGTCATGGCCGTTTAGTCACCACGTGCACAGACGTAATGCGTGCGAGAATTAAATATGTGTCATATTGTGATACAAGTTTGTCCTTTGGTACAATTAATCTTTGAACAAATTTATTCTATCTGACCCGCAGCACACTAATTTTTTATTTGATCACCTCTTGAAGGATGGTAATATAAAATTTACCTAAAAACACTTTTCAAGACATAGGGGATCTTGAAGTCATTTTGGCATGATTTTCGTACGTCAAAAATAAATCAGAAGTCAGACTTGTATTAGAACATGAACTTGAACAGTTTTGTTCTATTTTTCGTAATTTGGTTTTAGCTCGTGTAATTGTTAAACGACGTATCTTTTTCACTGCTAGTGCATTGGAAAATATCAATGGGTGAATGCACATGATCAAAAAAACTTGAACGGATTCCATTAAATAGACTTCAACGATTTCGAACAACTTCAGAGTGTCGTAACATGGTCATGTTTGAAATCTTTTTCTAATAATGTAAGTACAGTGACCAAAAATTCCGTTCAAAGTCTTTCTTTTCTATAGTTCACATATTATGAGTTTCATAAAATACATCTTATAGTTCACATTCACTTTATATTTTGTTGTAGTAACCTTACTTTTTCGGAGATGATTCGTAACACTATCAAGTTTCTACACTCGGATGTAACGTCCTTTCACGGTTACACGAGATTGACGTAACACCACAAAAGAGAATCAAGAGGAGTGACTTGGTGACCATGGTGTGGGATCGTCTCTACCGATTCATTTCTCCGGAAAGCTTCCATCCGAGAACTTCTTTCCGCACGAAAAGTTTGGACGGTTATCCGTCCGAAAGTTTTCATCCATTGCAGGAATATGATATTGTAGAGACGGTTACGAAAGAGATGTTGGTAAATACATGGAGATAAATTCAGTATCACCTAGACGTCCTACGGGATCAGACGGATGTGGTAGTGTATCCATAAAAAAGAACTTCGTGAGTTGCGCTGCCCTTTGCAACAAATCATATAGCTGTATCTAGCATACTTCTTCAGAAATAGTTTTGTAATCAGAGAAAGACTTTATGCTCACTCTGTATTTCTTTGAAACAGGATTGTATATATCGAAGTAAATAGTCTTGAAATAACTTCGTTTGCGTCTAAATCAGATAAAATAATCTAGGAGCAGCAACCAAATATTTCTTTATCAATAAATATTTAAAACATTTTTATGGAATGGTATTGAGTTACGGATTTGTATTGAGTAAGCGAGGAAGAGACCCAATGTTGAAACCCATAATTCTATGCAGCAGAGAGGGAGATCAAATTCAACTATTCTACAGCAGCTGGATCTCAAATATACGCGACTATTATGCCACTGATGTAAACATTTTCTTTTTTACGATCAGTTTAATTTCTTGTGTGTGCATGACGTTAAATTGTTGGGCGGTAAGGGTAGAGGGAGAAATTTTTTGTAGACATAGACGCACTATCAGAACAAGAATAACATATATTTTGTTTACTCTTGAATAGAAAGCTAGATGTTTGACATTAAGCATATTTTATCCTGCATTTACCGATTTAGAGGCAAGAGAGAAACGGAAATGTCTGGGGTTAGGCTAGTAGCAACCGGTTCACACGCGCAGATTGTGCGCCGCACTGTAAGAATCGAGGCGTATGAGACTTAAAGGTTTAAAGTGGATAGCTGGTTGTCATGTATCTCACCAGAGAGAAGACGTCTTGGTGCTGCGAGAGCGCAGCAACGGTGTCCCATCGGAAGGCGCGCACCAGAGCGAGACGTGCCGCGTTGTGCGACGAGTCAGGCGCCGCGGTGCGAAAGAAGAGAGGGTACTGCCGTCGGTCGCTCAGCGCCGGAGACGTCGCACCGAATGACACCTGAAGCATCCATTATCTCGCTTTAGACTTCAGTCTTCAGCGCACGACGGAAAGTTGAAGTGGCTCGAGAAAGGTTTGCGATATTCCTGAACGGAACCCGATGTTTTCTTATCTACTTTCTTTTCGATAAAATATATGTGTTGGATTAAAATAATATATATTTTAGAACATAAACACATTGAATTTACTTAATCGAAGTAAAAGTGCCAATATTTTCAATGCTTTAAAGGGTTTCAGAATTTGGATATGATTCAAAACGGAGTCAGCAAACTTGATGAAGCTCAACTTGCTGCAACAACCACTATTTTATTGCAGGTTTTATTTCAATATTTTTTAAATTTTCAGTGTGACTTTATTTAATAGTTTTCAAGGATGCCGCAGTTTAAGGATTTTACCAAAATATGGAAAGTTCTCTGTTGTAATTAAAGACTACGATCTCTATGGAACGTAAATATTTCTACTTTTTTCATTATTTGTCCTAAGAAACCTATGAGTAACATTATTTTTCATTAAAAATTATGAAGAATTGACCGCTATGAATATTATCAAATTCGACTAACAAATAAATCAAATAAAATCAAAATCAAACAAATTTAGGTTTAAATCAAACAAATAATTATTTTGCTTAATGTTTTATCTGGAACTGCTCCTCATGGCGCTAAGAGCAGTGCTAATTACAACAATTTTTCTTGACACCAAAGATAGAGCCAAGGAATGGCGCAAGGATTTTCTGCCATTTGCTGACTTTCCCATTAGTTTATGAGTGACTGAGGTATTTCTGAGCAGATAGAGATAGAAATCATTTGTGTTTCTAAAATTATCGCATTCCTGGCAAAGCTGGAAACGTTACACTGACAAGACCTTTTCTTTACACCAACCAATGGAATCACAGTATTTTCTCAAATCATCACTGAGTAAGCGCTTTCTAATTCGCTCAATATTACCGCTCAAAAGTGTTCTTTAGTCTATCTCAAGAATTATAAAATGCTCTGACAGGTGGTGCGCTGGGAATACTTTTAGAGAGGCTGGAGAAGGTATTCGTGTCTGGCATTCATTTTCGTTCCCGTATGTTCATTCTTTATATAAGGTCCGTAGACAGATATTTATTTTGGAGGGAACCGGAATTCTCGCAAGAAATATTGATGTTAACTTAAATGTTATCTGAAATCCATACATTAGAAACTTAGTTATTTGATTCATGATATTAATTAAGAAATGGCAAATTAACAATATTTATGCAGATAAAAATACTTTTATTAAAACGTTTTTTAAAGGGGGAGTCCTGGTCCCTCAAGCTCACTCTCCTCCCCCCTCCCCGTTTTACTATGAACCTGCTTTCAATTATGCAGTCAGAAAACACTCTTCGTAAAATGTCTTAAACAATTATTGCATTTATAAATCCGTCATTCCAATTAAATACGTTATGCGTGTTGTTCAGACTATGTAAAACGACAATGCATCGTGTTTTAATAGAGAATCCAATATTTTAAGTTACCGCTAAGACATTTTAAAACTAAGAAACTAATCTGTTTATGTTTTTTATGTTGTCAAAAGAATTGGTGTCATTAGGTAGAGATTCGGCCTGGATGCCGCTGCTTTGTGATCCTTCTCGAGGCTCCCAACCTAAACAAGTCTTTAGAGAGAGCTTTGCAGTAATTTACACCTCGCGGTATTCATCAGAGCAATTAAACAACTCACCTGTAGCATGCTCCAATAAGGCGTCACCTGCGCCAGACTCTCCGTGACCTCCGCGTCCGAACTGCCTAAAAGCGCCAGGGGTCTTTCGCCTCCACGCCGAGCATATAGCGCGTGGAAGAATGCATCCACACCTGCACCGGGGTCACCCTGTAACAAAAATATACACTTCGAAACCAATGCATTGCTCAGCTATTAAGTTAACGCATGGGCTACCTTTTACGCATAGACGTATTTGATGCGAAAATGTAAGAACACAGAAAGATTATTAAGAGGTATGGTGTATCAATTCAAGCACACTGAAGCCACCAAAGATTCGCTATCAGAACAATTCATGTATATTTAATATTTCATCAGACGCAGCAAAAAATATATTTTTGCAACGTTAGGATTGGGATGGGGAAAAATAGTTTATTGTTTTTAAGAGAATGACGGTGGAAGGGTTTTTATTTTGAAGAGTCATTAAGAGAAATGAATCAGTAGAATCGTCATTTAACGTAGTTCTATCTACATGGAATTGAATCATTTAAATATCTAAAATTTCTATAAATGGGCGCAAGTATACATACTGGTATCAATAGTATTTTTGAAAAAACAATTTACCGGTCATTTAAGCAATACATAGACTAATCAATATTTGGATGAGATACTACATTGACTCTTTTGAGAATAGAGTTCATTTTTGAAAATAAATTACTTTCCCTATCTTTTAAATCGATAAAAGTGTTTTGATCTGCAGACGAATTCATGCCAACATTAATTTTTAAAACATTTTTATACAGGGAGTACATTCTGAAGAGTCTTTTATGTTTTTTTCGTCGCATCTACCCTGTTTGCCATTACCAACTATGCCATAGGCATACAGACTGACAGACCATGTCATGCTGCTTACGAACGGGGTCAAGCGAGTTCACATTATTTTCTTCATGAAGAACATTTTTATCACAAATAAGCTCAAAGTAAGTGTTGAATTCAATTGAAAAATGTGGCCTGACTTTCTCTTCGCCAGAAAGTTAGCTTTTAAAAATTCAGGAAGATAAAAAATTAGAAATAATACAAATTTAAAAAAAAACTGAGTGAAATGTGGATAGAGGAAAGTACTAACGCTAGTATCTTCATCACGGGTGTCAAGTATTTATTGCTTCTGATGCTCATTGAGTATTGAGCTTACCATCTTGATTGCAATTTCAGTTTAAACATCATAATATCTTTTCAGTTTAAACATCATGTTCTTTTTTTCATTTTTCTTGACCCTCGTTTGAAGTCAGCCTGTCTTCATGTCTAGAAAAATAAAACAATACTCTATCCGAATAGGTTCGAGATACGAACGAAATAGGGTTACCCACCAAGAAACGTTCCTATGCACCTGTCTCATATCTATAATAATGTGTGATTGAGGACGTGAGAAGTTTCCTTGTTGCCAATGGGAAAGAAAACAAATGTAAATGTAAACAGAAATTTTTGTGTGAATAGTTCCATAAAATAGAGTGGGGTTAAAAGGACTTCTGGTAGTCTTTCGAGTCTTTTTCTTTTCCGTTTTTTTTTTATTTTTTGAGGATGAGTTCCTGGAAGAAAAGCAAATAAGAAGAACAGGAAAGAGAAGAATATGTTAATAACGAAATTAATATGGAATAAAACTAGCTAAACTTTAACGATGAATACACTAAGGCATGTGTTATTTGATTTGATGCAGTAATAAAACTTGAATAAGTTTTCGTCTTAACATTGGATCTACTCACCACAAGTATTTTATTTGGAAGAATCCTTTACTTTTTCATGAAATTGTACTGAATAAATTTTATATTTTTACGCAACTGGAACTAGTCTAACTTACGATATATACAATTAATTGATATATCATATTATAAGTACTTGTAGTTGATAATATTCTAATAGAGTAGAAACCTTCCATTTTATGCAAATATACTAAAGAAATTTTATTCGTACTACAGAATTTATATTTTATAAAAATGATCGGACAAATGAATATTAAAAAAACAAATATAATATTTTAAAAAAGATTATTAAAATTATTATCAGGGAAGAGTTAATAATTACTTCACAAATAATTAGAAGCATTGCTCCACTGTTTGCTCTAATGTATGAAGTGCGACACCTAAACAATGAAATTAAGTTCACTTAAACCCTATTAGTAACCTTGTTTCTCCCCAATTACTTTGGAGTCGGATCAGGAAGTTGAATCCTACGCTGGGAGGAACTATGTGAGATTTTAATCTGCTTACCTCTCACATACCGTACTTCAGAAAAGGCACGCCCTTCATCAGTTCATCTCATTTCTTCTCTTTCTCCCTTTCTCAATGTTTCTCTCAGTCCTTCTCTTAACACACGAATACACTTTTCATACTTATAGATAAATTAAATTTACAAAATTGTTATTTATCTTTTTCGTTTTTTACTGTCCCCTATTCCTAACAATGTTTATATTATCAGAAACAAAATTGACAATAGACTACCCGTCCATTGCTGTGTGATTGAATCTCGCATTTCCAACTTTTATCCTCAAATATTAATTAACTATCGGCACCCCTTTTTCCACTGTCATGCTCATATGATTGCTCTGCCAATGAACATCGACGTTCGTGTAAAGCTTGCAAACGACTACTACGAACGTTATTATTAAGCTCAACATATCGTCAGCAAACAAGTTTTTCGATGTTTCGTATGACGTTCTATTGCGTATGATCATTGAACATGGATTTGAAATGAATTTCCATCAGCATCCAATATCGACAGGTATAATTCTACAGTTATAAAACTCTTTGTTATATTATAGATCTCGGAGAAGTGGATTTCATACATTTCTACCTAACACATAATGTTTACCACTTTTTATTCAATTTATTAGTTTTCACTTCAAAGATTTAATTTTCAGAATTGTAATACTACGCTTATAAGTTTTCTATGCGACTACACAAAACGAAATATCTATTAATCTGTTCCGTAAAAGGATTATTGTAATCTACTTTCGTGAAAAATAGTCAATATGTGGAAACGTTTACAATATTTTTTATTTTTTCTCTTACGGCGAGGTTTGTGCCGTGAGACCTGCTCCTCGCATAATTTGGGCGATGAAATTAGGGGCGGGGGAGAGTTGTAGGGTACAGAACTGACACTTGTCTGGAGTAGGTGAGGGAAACTGCAGCTGTTCACCTACTTAGACCGAGTGAGGTATCGATTCCCCGCTCTATCGCTTAGTGACGTCTCTATCACTGCCATAACTACAATATCCTTGATATTCTTTATTATTACATTGTTTCTAAACCTTTGACCAATCAACGGTGAATAATCACATGGTGCACACGACGTCAAACTTGCATGAAGCTATTCAAAATGTTACGAGACATATTAGTAATTACTCTGCTATACACAGAGACACATTAGTTATTACATATTGTTGATGGAAAGATTACAACACATACTTTTAATAAATATGATTATATTATATAAATTACTTAATTCGTTTTATATCATGATTTTTAAATGAATCAGTATCTCAATATATTTTCCAAGTTTGGTTGATATCGGTCCCGTGGTTTAAGGGCAGTTATGACACATACATAGATGCGTACAATGACTTTTATATTCATTTAAGATTTCGTTTCAATAGTTTAGCGAGCAATCTAGATTGAAGATACGCCAAAGTCGGGTCAATCAACGCGTTTGTTATGTCAATCCTACCCAATCAGTAATGGTGTCGAATCAGTATTTGAGCTTTGTTTATTTCCCGCTAGATCGAGTCCCCATAGATGAGGTTCACGTGGATACACAACACCTATCTTGTTGACCAGTTGGTAACATTATCTGTGATACGTAAATACTTCATGTTCGCTCACAGAGAGGAAAGGCAGACAGTGCAGTGAGAAGGATGGCACTATGACAACGCTGTCGAAGTACGAATGAATTGGTTTTCGAACACAAGAGAGAAAAGAGATTCCTAAACTATGTCAGTTCATTTGCAAACTGGTTTTCACGAAACAAGGAAAGTAGACGTATACAAAAGAATTCTAGTACCGAAAAACGCCACAAGTAGAACAAATTCAAAGTAAGTTAAGAGACTTGAATTCGCGGCGTTTTACATCGAAAACGATGAAAGAAACCTTACTTTTTGAAAATGATCTCCTTGTACATTGAGTGTAGTGAAAATGTTTTATTTCACGAAAAATTATTGTTTTAAAACTTTATAAACTTTTTCAACGCGTATTTGAAATGGATGTACTGGTAGATTTATTGAATACAATGATATATCATGAAGTAATTAGATTATTTAATTCTATGGCATCTACGGGAAGTATGTGATGATCGCCTCTACGATTTAATTTTACGACATTTTTTTTTCAAAACCTTAATATATTAACTCCTTTGTGTTAAGTAAACATTGCTAATAAAAATATTGGTTCAAGTGAATTCAATGAAGTGTTTAGATAAAGTGGTCGCTACTATCATCTTGAGTAGAAAATATTGTTTTTTTTCTTTTCTGCAAAGAGAAAATAAACGGAAAAGAGTATTTGTAAGATAAGGGATACATGAAAACGTGACTTTTCACACAATGCAATACGATACCTAGATGATGGCGAGCCCTAAAGTACCAATAAAAAATAAAATTCAAAGTAATAAATAGAATGCATTGACTCATTTCATGCGTTATTTGTTGTTACTGTCTAATTTTATATTTACAAATTCCCATTTTCGTGGATATGTAGATAATTGATTAAGTCGTGTAAAATACTGAACTCCAATTCGAGATTTTTAATATCGCACAATTTTCTCCTACCTCCAAAATGGTAAACAAGACTGCTTCCCTTCTTAAATTGGGGAACGGTTTAAGATACGTGGTCGACCACTTCAACTCATTTCTACTACCTTCTTCTTCTTCTACTTTTCCGTAATCGTCGATATAATCCTTGTATTCACAAATGAAGTAAAATTTAAGGAAACAAATCACGTTCAAATTTTACAGCATTTCTGAACACAAATATTGAAAAGTTAGTTTCTTTAATATTTAATTCCTAAACATTAAATACAGATTATTTCAATATATATTACGTAAAGAACAATGTATATTTAAATTATCTGCATTATATACCATAATAATTATTATAATAAATTTTAGTGATAAAAAAGCGTTTGAAAACTTTGTATTACTGCGAAAGCAACGAATTGATTAACTCTTCGGAAACAAGCAAGTGACCATCCCATCCATTTCGATCAAGGATCCAAAGTCAGTGTTGGGCCACACTAAAGTATAATGAATATGGACTTTAAAAAATAAACTTGAAAATAGCCTCTATATTATTAAATCGTTTAATAAATACTTGTAATCGTTTAATGATCATATCTCTTTGGTCTAAGCATTTATAATTTGGTGTGATGACTTATGAAGAACCTGCATCTCTCGAGTCAAAAATTCAACGCAATAATGTTTTATTAAAATTTGTATTCTTCAATATGATTCGCAGTCGTCGCACAAGGAACAAGAGGACTCGTGAGCAAGCTTCGTAAGGACCTTGAAGACGGGGAATCCCCTTTGCCTAGTGGCGCGGTGACGCGGCAGCGACGGGAAAGAGCGCTCTCAGCGGCTAATTGGAGAGTGAGGGCTCCTCACGTAAGATTCGCCTGTGGCCCTCGGAACTCCAGTCCTCCACTCGGTGACTGCGTTCTGTTGCTGTGTCGGTTTGATGCTGCAGAGATTTCGAACGGACATTCGTTTGAAGCTAAGAGCGTCTTTTCTACACTTAGTGAGCGGTTGATGCAATTCTGCGGATAACAATTTCCTTTGAGTACTCCGAAAGAAATTTTTTTGTAGTATACGAGAACTTTACTGAGCAATAAGGGAAAGTAATCCTAATGTTTTCATTAGTTCATTTTCTTTGGGGACTATAGAATGTACAATTTCTTTGAAAATATTATATTGCGAGAAATAACGTATAATTTTCAGCCACAAATCTGGCGCAAAGTCGAAACGCTACAATATCTGTTTGATAGCAAACAGTTTTCTCAAGAAATGTTGAAATTGGACTTTTGTTTCTTTCAGCGAATTGAAAGTACAATGTACAAGTGACTTAAGCGAGAAAAATTGAGACGTGATAAAATTGTTTAAAAAATAAGATGAACGCTCTATTTTAGTTACGTAGCAGTTCGCGTCATTTGTTAATCTTAGAAAATGTTGCTCTTTTCTTTAATATTGCATCACTACTTTTTGTGATAATATTTTTATGCGTATTTATAAGAAATTGTTCAGTGTATTACCCTTCTGGTCGAGTATATAAATTTAAAAATGAAGTTATATATTTATCATATCGGGTGTAGTTGCAATCTACTCCTAACTTTGTCCCTATTTCAGGTAGTGTTTACTATTATTTCCTCTAAGCGCAGACATCCATTCACAGAACCAACAGCTGCTGTAGGTATTCGTTCGGCATTATTGATGTCATCGTTTTTTTCCCGCTTGCTTTAATGGCTTTATGAATCAAGGTAGCAACGCGGGTGAATGAGGAGATGCGTGTTATGGTGATTGACGTGGATGATAGGGGCGAATTCATGAGGTGAAGGGTGAATGATGAGTAAAAGTTATGGTGGAATGAAAGACAGCGGAAACGGGAGCACCCCGAGATAGCCTGCCTCCAACCTGTATTGTCCACCCCTGCAATTTTTTTAAAGATTACCTGAGATACAATGTCACCAGAGGTAGAAGGCAAGTGCAGTATCCCACAAGTCGTCCACTAACAACTATCAGGAATTAATACATATTATTCTCCATTTTTTATATTTACTCATCTTCTCTAATTTTACGATGTTTTCGATATAAAAGATGAGCAAGAGAAATCCAAAAACACTTTCTGAAATAAATAAACCTTGAAAAATGAATTTAAATTTTAACCCAAGTAAAAAATTCCTTCAAAAAAATAATTATGTTATGTTGAATGAAAATATGAGACGGAACCGAGATTCGAATTCGGGATATTCAGCTTAAAGCGCTGATGCACTTTCCAACTGATGGTAAGCGCATCAGCGCGTTGAGCAGGAGGTTCCGTGTACGAATCTCGGTTCCGTCTCCCATTTTCATTGAACATAACGTAATTAATCTGTTACCTGGCGGTGAGGTTCACCGCAATTTAAGAGATTTCAGTATGTTCAAAAAATATTATTTTTTCTATCAATACAATGTGTCAGGACTTGATACACTATTTCCTTATTTTGATTTCTGCATGAACAGTCAGTGTTTTCAATGATACGACTTTACTACTGTATAATATCCTTTTATTTCACATTCAACAAAGTTTCTTTATATATTTTCGACATCATCCGGTTCTTACATGTCATAATGAACATACCATTGTCAACATAGTTAGGGTCTGGTAATTTTAAACAAGTTTTTAATGCTTCTCTTTCAATCCTCAATTTCAATGTCTTAATTTGTAAAAAAAAATATACTGTTCAGTCCACTGATATAGCGGGTTACTCTCCTAATTAAATAATGTATTGAAATGAAGTTTCCATGTATTAAATTTTCAACTTTTTCTCGTCGATTACAATTACTCCAAAGGCAGCAGAGGTAACTGAAAACAGGGAATTATCTTATTAAGTGTGAAATGAGTTACAGTATAAGTCTATTTAATAAATTTGTAGTGACTTGAAATTATATTTTGGCCCTTCGAATACTATGTTTACATTTCTTCCGATTAAATGTTTTTATTTACCCAGTAGCCCCATATTACTTGTGTTTTTTGATACAACACCATAAAACATTGAACTTACTAGCTAAACTCTTCATATTAAGAATAAAGACTTTATGTTAAGTAAATAACCATGCATAAAGATTTATTCTAATTAAATTAAACTTCATATATAAAAATAAAATGTATACCAAAATATATAGGAACACGGAGTTAAAAGCAATATGAAAGTTCACTTTCCCAGAAAGAGTGATAAGATTTTATTACCTTCTTTTTCTCTAACTAGAGAAGAGAAGAGGAGATTACCTTCTTTTTCTCTAACTAGAACGATATTAATTATATTGTTTTATGTCCTCCAATTTTCCAGATCTCTATCGACACGAAAAAACACATGACAGTTTTTATACATCCCACCATGTCCACGAGTGAGAACATACCCAGCAAATTACCATTTTGTTGTTCACTAAATTAGGTGATTGGACCTTTTGTCAGGTACATTTAAAATCCTTTTTATTCTTAGTGCCCAAACATGCTCCACAAGCATGGGGCAAATTTCATCAGTCAACATTGGCAACACTTATTCATTTGGGGACCCGCACCCCTAGAGTCTTTCGGAAGAGGTCCGTGTTTTAGCTACTTTCTGTGTTGCGTGCACTCTTTGAACGGATGAGTAGAGTGCCTGAGAAGCACAAGGTCGGTCTTAACTGTCAGTGCCTCACAGGCATGATGTCGGGCAGAATGAATTATTTCAGAACGATACTTGCTCCCTATTCCGTGATTTTGCTTCGTAGAGATAGTGATAGTTGCAAATTTATGGAATGGGATGCAACTGTTTTTATTTGCAAGAAAAATTAATGTTTGGGTAACCAACAAAGGACATTATATTTGTTTTACTAATATTAAGTTCTGAACATGATATTACATAGTGTGATGTGTGCAAAGCTGGTGTAAACTGGGAAGGTAATACGTTTTAATAAATTTTTTGAAATTTTGTATTATGTTACTTTACTATGTATTCCAAGAGTGCCTTATAAGGTGTTAAATTTAAGTTCCTGATTTGTATTAAGATATTTTAGTATATAATTGTTCTGAATTTCAAATAAATATTCAAATTCTTTCAATATGAGTTTTTTATTACCGCGGTAACAAAACATATTCCGCTATGGGTTATTTCCAGACCGCCTACTAACCAATTTTTTTTTTCATTTTGGCATTTATAAGTTTTCACCATGAACCAATGTTCCTGAGATATTTTTAACTTAATATTTTAACAAATATAAATGTTTCCGAAACCAGTTTATACACTTTACTTTATAAAACGCTATAGAAATGTTAAATGACATTTACAAGGCGAGTTCCTCACAGACACATTGTCGGCATTAAGCGCGAGAAGGGGATATCGAACACTGAGGGTTTCGGCAATATGAAATATGAATGCGCAGGAACGCCTCTTGCCCTTGACTCCAAGTATGTTAATTTCTCTAAAACAAAGATGGTCAGCGATTTACCCTTCGACGAGTCCTATAGGCAAACGCGGGTAACTGCGTACAGTGTATAAGGATGTGGGAGTAGAGACTCAAGCGCCTCTACTTCCTCCATTTGGATATACAGCAGGAGCAAACTTAAAAAAGGAGCTACTTATTGAGCAGAGAAAGTAAGCCGAAAAGTCGCATTATCAACATACTGGGAAGAACAGTTAATGAGGGATTATATTACGTACTTATGATAAGTACGTAGAATGTCCTAAACATAGCGTGTTCTATACACCTGTTGAATGACCTAACAGGCCAAGACGATGGATAATGTCCAAATTAGTTGCAATAAAAAAGATAATTCAACAATTCAACACAGTCACGGATATCGTACAGAGGAGAATCATTTAGTTAGTCCTGAATTTCATGAATAGTTTTTGCATTTGATTCGTTGCATCACATTATTTTACTAGTTTTATTCGTACCTCTTGTAATTAACGTTTTCACATAGCCACTGCTGGGAAACGATATCATGTCTAAACTGCTCAAGGAAATCCTTTTTACAATATACGAGTACAACATTTTTTGGGAGTGATTTTTATGTCACATGTGGGTAGTGGTGTGTGTGTAGTCCACCATAACTCCGAAATGCAAGGAGTAATTTCGTACACCAACCAAACTTAATACGTAGTCTACACAGATGAAAACACTGCGGGGGTAAGAATTCCCTTGCGCCCTTAGGGGATAGGTGGGAAGAGGTGACATGAAAAATGAATGATCGAGAACGACCAATATTAATACTGAATACATGATTTTGAGAGTCACTAGAAGGAAGGTCACTGCTGAAGTCCATCATTAGTCTCCATAGGTGAAAACACACACTTATCAACCCGTAGATAGAGGGTGGGAAGTATAAATTCTGAAAACCCGATGTTAGTTCAGTAATTGTCGTAACCGCTGAGATGAATAGTGACCCCCTCCGTGGTGCGTGAGTCCACAATCAGCACACATGATGGATAGTACAATCCTTGCACAACATCGTCCCAAAATACTTTAACTAGTCACAAGAATTTAAATGTTGTTAAAGTTGTTATAGCTTTTCATCAAAATTGAAAAAAAATAGCTATTCACACAACTAGATTTAACCTTTTAAAAAGTTTTCCTTAGCTTCAGGAGTTTGAATATTTCTTGAGTGTAAATAGTGGATAATTAATTTAATATAATCGTATTTATGTAGTTATCATTAAAATAAAAAGGAATTTTTAAATTGTTCCTTGGTGTATGCAAATTGTAAGGTATTTTTGAAAAATTGAATCTTGGTTGTATGGTATTGTTCTTGTCATCAAACGCCATACAGAGCAAATTAGTAGTAATGGCTGGACAAGATTACTTGTTTTTGATTATGTTAAAATAAATTTATCACTGACCAATACTACTGGCAATTGTGTTCAGTTATTCCTAAGACTATTATATATTTTGCAATTATATGGATGGAATAAATTATTACTTTCATTATTTTCAGATAACTGCAAAAAAAAGCAATCACGGACAACGAGCAAAAAATTCAACAAAAAAGTCTTCTTATCTCTTGTGATCTCTCGCCACACTCTTGCAAACACATACCCGATCAAAAACTACAACACTAAAAATATCCCATCCTGAAATCCCTGTTGTATTCATTATCCCTGTAGTCCCATCTTGGCCTGGGTCTTACCCCGGGTAGTGGCGGATTTTCCATAGACGGGAATGTCATTTAATACTTTTATTATTATTAATCCCGAATGTTGACTGCACATTACTTCTACGATTTATTTTGGAATAATGATATGATAATTGTACGTATTTCATTTCAAAATATTTTATAAATATTAAATCCGTCACGACCATTCATTAAATCCATTGACTGGAATTGATGGGATGGTCTCTTGTTTGTTTCCAGAGAGTAACTTAGTATAATGTCCCCAAAAGGTCACACGCAGTTTGCAACTGCTTTATAGACACTAAAGTTCATATATTAAAAAAAATAAATCAGGAAGAGCTATGAGAAATGAAAGAACATGACGTGACCTAACCTAACCTGATCTCACCTGACCTAATCTAACCTAACCTAACCTAACGTGACCTAACAACCCAATCTGGGAAAAGGAAAACTATGGAAAACGACCGATACTGGTGTTGATTAATTCATTTATGGAGGCGTTGAAACGAATACCAACTTTCCCAATGTCGCTTAAGTCTACGATCATCCTCTAGGGGGGAAATGCACCCTCCGTAAGGTTTCATTAATCCAGTCAGATTTATAATTAAATACGCTACCAGAATGTTCAGACAAAACCAACTGAATATTAGTTTATTATTTTCACATATTATTGATATCTCCGTAAAGTTCATTTCTATTCTCTAATTTTTGCCGTAAAGGGAAGCTTTGATAAAGTTTACGAATTTAACATGATTTATGTTACATGATGTCCCTTACGTTTCAAATAAAGAAAATAGAAGCTACAATATGTGAAAACACTAATTTAATCACAGAAATTACCTCTAAAGATACGTTTAACTACTATTGAATTCGCAAATAGTTTCTTATGGCGCTTTATAAGCACATTTCCTCAAAAAGTTATTGTATATTGAACTATGTGGAAGTTCCTGTTAAATCACGTGGTACATTCTTCTATGGATCGAAATGTAGACCGTAGAATGAGCAATTGCTTTATATGGTACGAAAATTAACAAAAGTTATTATTGATCTTGACATAATATAGATTCATGTAATCCATACTTCCATATATACTTATATATAAATGCGTACCCTCCGTGGCTACGGTGTCAGCGTGATCGCTCGTCACCAAGGCATCCCGGGTTCAATTTCCAATTGGGGAAAGATAAAATTTGTAGCTTTTCATTTCCCTGTCTCAGTTTAAATAACTGTAATGTATGAAAAGTTCACCCTCTGCAGTTAACAACCGCAGTTGTAATACTCGGATACAGTAATCTGGATCCTATCTAGACGCTGTTCCTTCGATCTCGGTAAAATTCACGATGTCTCTTACTAGCTCGTCATTCATGGTCCTTAGCTGGCCGAAACGAGATAGATATGTGGGAGTGGAATGTATTAAACTCTGCAACAAGAGAATATTCTCGATTATTGCTATTTCGCAAGGCGAACTGCAAAGGCGTCGAAGCGAGAACTGACTGGAGGGCGGATGCCTTCCGGCTTCGCCGCCGTTGTGTCATCTAGATGATTCGCACGCCGCCCCCAGCCAGGCGGGCACTTAGGGGCGGTCACAAAAAGTGTACTGTTGCGTCCGTGAATACAGCCGGAGCGGTGTCTGCGTGGGTGGCGATGACGCCACAGGCCTCCCCCCGCAGTGACCTTCGCAGGGAGCGAAGGGCACGAGACCCTTTTGCGAGCCTTTGGCGGTGCCGTCTGCGGGGTCGTCCGCTCGTTGTTGACTGGAGACGCGGCTGTGGCGACGGCGCAGCCTGCAGCGGCGGCTGCGACGCGGACTCGTTCGTTTTATTGAAGATAGAGTTAATACTTCGCCACTTTGCACACTGATTCATTCATTTGTTCGGTCGGTCATTTGTTCGTTGGTGAGCGGGTTCGAGTGCGTCCGTCGAATACGCCTTCTCCACGCCGTTGACGTTGATGATTTATGTTCGTTGGTTGGCGGCACACGATGGGATGCGGTTCCGTGTAGGGTGGCTTACGTTGCTTGCGGATTGCATCGACCTGGCAATAGACGTGTGCAACGGATGTCAGATCCTTGATCACGAAAGGCCAATGGTGTGCGTGCCGCAAAGCGTATTGCGCTGAATAGGCGGCGTTCACGAGCTCCAATCGCAGACTTGCCGGGAGATGCGGAAGCTGCTCGACGTCCACCTGTCGTGCGCTGATGGACGCCGCGTCGAGCGTTGTGGGCATCTCAGTGACACCGGTGCCAGAGAGGGCGTCGGACAAGTATGTTCTCGGAGTCTGGCATGTATGCGAAGCACACGTGGAAGTGCGCAATGTAGTCCAGCTGTCTGAGTTGTAGGGGTGACGCGTTCTCCGTGCGCTTTTCCGCTACATAAGTAAGCGGTATGTGTGGATGGTGAAGGGCCGGCCTACCAGGATCCTCCCGAAGAACTTTACCGCTGCGAACGCAGCAAGCAACTCCCTGTCATAGGTGCTGTATTGTTGCTCGGTCGGGTTCAGTTTTCGAGGGAAATTCCCGGACGGACCCAGGTGTCCTCAGGTCGCTGTCGGTCGAGGGCTGCGCCGATGGATGTTCTTGAGGCGTCCGTTCTGAGCGTGAGTGCAGCCGTTGGGTCGAGGAAATCTGCGCCGACTGCTAGAGCTATGCTCTGTTCGCAGACGGCGAATGAGGACTTGCTTCCTCGATCCAGGTGATTACGGCCATCTTCGCTGTCACGTCGTTCACCAGCTCGTTTAGCGGGGATTGGGTTGCGGCTGCGCTTGGAATGCAGCGGCGGTAAATGTTGAGCATCCCCAAGAACCGTTGGAGCTGTGATGAATTTTGTGATTTGTATCCGATGGAAAGGTCGGCGCGTGCTCGACCGCTGTCGACTCGTCCGTCACGTTGCTCTGCTGTATCTTCGCCGAGTTGTTGAGTGTTGTCAGCAGTGGCTCCATTGATGTTGTGGATCGCGAAACATCACTGTACGAAACACAATCACGTCGGGGTCACCGTTATGTGGGAGTTTGATGTATTAAACTCTACCATATGAGAATAATCTCGTTTATTGCCATTTCGCTAGGCGAGTTACAAAGTCGCGTGTGCGCCGACGGGCAGCAAGACAAGAACTAACTGGAGGGCAGATGCCTTCCGGCTTCGCTGCCCTTGTGTCATCCAGATGTGGGCACTTAGGGGCGGCCGCAGAAAGTGTACTGTTGCGCCCGCCATTGCAAGCGTAGCGGTGTGGATGGCGATGACGCCACACAGACATACATAAATGCGTAACGCGATAGCGTGTCTGTTTGTTACTTGATCACGGCTAAACCACTGAACCGATCGTAATAATATTTGGCATGGAGATAGCATAGATGTCCAGAATAAACATAGACTAACTCTTATTTTAAAAATGTGTGATAAGAAAAATAGAAATGGTCTTTGACAATAAATGTCGATATAATCTGAAAAAAAGAGAGTTATTTGCTTACGCTGTCTAAATGGTTAGAGGTGACAACTATGAATGACAATATTGTTTGCCTCAAAGAGTTCTACAAAAAAGTCCGGGACAGCGTATGTCTATCTACAAAAATTAACCTAAATTATCGATAAAACTTTATTAAAAATACTTCGATTTAAGAGAGTAATTTAAGAAGGAAAGAATGAATAATCATCAAATTTAATGGATTATTTGTTTTGAGCATTTAACAAAGGTAAAAGTCATCGAAAAATAGTAAAATTTCAACGGATAGGTCAATTTTATATGAATTATAATGAAATAGTGTAGCCGCGTCATGACGAGATGGTGTTGTGTATGCAGTCAAGTTTTGTATTAAATTTGTATAATGATGAATTTGAAAAAATAGGATGCAGTGCATGTTTATAAAAACTAATAAGAAAAAGTATTTTGATCTTACAATAGAGACCAATTTTATTTTTTCCCGAGTAAAAGAAAGATCCCTCGCAACGCCGTGTAATCAGATAGTATAAAATAAATAATTGTAGTCCTTAATTTCTCAATGAAATAGTTAATTTTAAAATCAAAATTCAAAGTCGTCTTGCTTTGGTGCAACAGATGACATATAGATGGGAGCAGAAGTTCGTCTAAGGAAATCAGGAATAAAATATTTTCATATCACTAAAATAAAAATTAAATTAAAATTAGTGCCTCTATAATTTAATTATGAATACTAGAATTCTTATACTGGGTAGAAAATCATCTTAACTTTCATAGTACCTCGGAATATTTGGGAGTATTTTCACTACATGACATAGATGACTCCATGGTCGTTTTTATGTGCTGGGTATATTTTTACAACATTTTGTCATAGATAAACAAGCGTATCCGAGATCTAGGGTGCCGCGAGCGAATCAGGTTCCTCTCCGGGATTATGTTGAGGGTTTACGATCTTATTAATCACACGAGTGATCGGTACAATCATCTCGTACAGGATTGGCACATTATAATTTCGTTTATACATGACTTCACTTTTTAATTGAAATTTGTCCAGAGTAGATGCCCAGCAGGACTTATTGAATCCATTATAAGAATTTGGGTTTAATTAACAATTTCTGTCGAATGTATTCATCTGCTTTGATTAAATGAATGTGGTAGACAATAGAACAATGCAAGGTATATTGTATAGATACATGATAAGTTGTCTCTTAAAGTATTACACATCTTGTTAATAAATTATATTCCTGCCGCAAAAAATCACGTTCAGAATACGTTATCATGTTACCAATCTACTGAGCACGAAGACAGCTCCAGAAAGCAAAAAATGCTTTGGTACATGCACTTGCAATATGACAATCTATCTATCACGGAAAAGAATGTAACTTTCACATACATATATGCAAGAATAGATTTAAAATTTGCTTACCAGTATGACTTCATTTTTTTAAAATTATTATTATTCTCTAGTGAATTAAGTTTTGTTTTACAATATGAGTACCCGAAGCTTTACTCGCGTGGATTCTGTAATATGTCTCCAACTTTATTCTATCTCAAATTCTCATTTGTATACATGAAGAATGTTATGCATTAAGGTTAGTGATTTGCTAACAGCATTGGTAGTATGATTGAACATCTCAGCAACCCAGGGAACAATAGAACTTGTTCATTTTTTTTTATATTTAAAAATAATTTCTCAGTTACTTTTAATTCCCTAATAATAAGTATAATAAGTTTTGTAAAAAAAGGTAATAATGTATTTTATGATATTTTGTTATTGAAGAAGTATAATAGGTTTTGTAAATTTTTAAGTAATGTATTTTATGATAATTGTTTTGTATTATGTGATATAGTGTTTTAATTATCTAATAATACTTAGTAATATGTAATGTAATGAATCTTTTGTAATTTAGAAGTATCATAGGTTTTGTAAATATTTTAATAAAGTATTTTATGATATTTTGTTATATATTGAGTGATATTGGTTTAATTCTTTGATAATAGTTGTTTATAAATATGAAATTTAATAAGATTTAGTAATTTGGAGGTATAATAGGTTGCTTTAGTACTTAGTTCGTGACACGAGGGCGGCGCAAACATGTGTCACCGTAGTGGGTAATCTCAAATAGCGCGGTCAAGTATGATAGTTAAGCAGTATGTTAGGTAATAGTGAGAGGTGATGAGCAAGATGATAATGTAAGAGAAGTACTTTATTTCGTTGTAATTATGTTGTTGTATTCATTTTATGCATTTCTATAGTGATTCCCTGAAGAAGATGTTGCGTTGAACATCAAAAGGTAGGCTGAAATGTTATTTAATAAACATTATTCTGAAGAGTCACGAATTTTCCCCAAAAATCACTATTTGACCACGTCAATCCACTTCGATTTGAACAAGATTAATCTCAGGAAACTGCAAAATCGATCCCATATTCTAGGGGAAGTAATTCTTGACCATTTCGTTTCAAAGAGATCTGAGATTGAGCTGGAAACATCAAAGAGCTCGAATACGAATTTTTCTCTTCAGAAGAGAACTTAACTCTGTGTGGTACGATTGCCATGCCGGAAGCAGCCAGAAATAAGTAAGTGTTGTTGATTTCGGATTTTATCGTTATGCTTCAAACGATTTCAAAGGTAAGGGTTCTTTTCCTTTCAGTTCTTCAATGTGATCCGAATATTCTGAGAATTTAAAACTTTTTCTGTCCATATACTATTTTAGAATCGTTGGCAGATCTGTCATTTTTACTTTAAGAAATTTCCTAGGCGAGATTAAAGCATGGAAGCGAGTTGATATGTAAGGATAATCGGTTGTTGAAAAAACAAAACAATTAAGACACACAAGTATGACCTCGAGGAAGACAAGAAACTGGTTTTCTCTTTACAAATACATTTGATTGATGCGAAGAAAATCCCATCAATTCGATCAAAAAATAGGATAACCAGAGAAAAATTAGAGTAGACCGTGGACTGATAATGAATCCATGAATATCATAAAAATTATAGATGGCCTCAAATATGTAAAACAATCAATATATTTGAGTAAAAATAATTTTTATTTCTCTGAGCATATCACCACTGACTGATTCAGATCATCAGGGTGATTTGTTATCATCTGGGAGCACCTACTAAACAGTGCTCTTATTCAAACATTTAGTGGTGGATGAAAAACTTCATAGTTGGCGAGATAGATTAAGAAAGAAGCTTTTTAAACATGGTATGATAATCACCCCCATTTCAAGAATGAAAAATAATAATGAGAGAGTGAGTTGTAATGTATAAAATGCTATCTTCTATTAGAAATTCTTCTATACAATATTCCGATTACACAAGTAAATGAGGTACACAAAGGAAAAAACAACATCAATATCATAAAAACTTAACAATTGTCTGAAAACATCTATATTAAGAATAAATAAAACAATATTAATCACACCTATACATTTTAAGTGTAACAAACACTATTTCAATGAAACAGGTATACGTGACTGATATCGATGAAACCTAATTTCTTCCTTCTGAGCACTTGAAAGTATTTTAAACCCCAGGTAGGTAAACCCTCTTTCCACGACACAGTACAGTGGTATCAGTAAGAGCGAATATTTATTTTATGTGAATATATATAATATAAATAACATTCACTAATATAAATAATTTTTAATTTAATTTATAGGTTTACTCAACAATACTTAAAACAGTACTTACTAGAAACTTTAAACTATAAAAAGTTTACAGTATGAGAATTAAAAAGAAAATCTTCTGCATTTACAAAATAAATTTCTTGATTTTTAATTATTTCTTTTTCGTTGGGTTAAATTATCTCGCGTGGCTACCACATACCGTTGACTTTTTTTCTTAAGTATGTCTGAGAGGATGTGGTCTGTCTAGACAACATGACTGCTACCACTACGCAACTTGTCGTTCAACTGCGTTCTAACATATCGTCGAGCTACACCTCCTCTTTAACTGAAACGTCAATACTGAATTTGTTATTCTGAGAGATAAGCCGAAGATCCACGCGCTGCGAAACACTTCTTCTTTCGTGCCACGTGGGTAGCTATCTCTGCATTTAGTTTGTGAGGTACGTTTTCCGTCACCCTACCGATCCTTTCGCATGCCCTTTCCATTGATGGATCGGGTTCACTATCCGGCCCTCCATCTCTCTTAGATTTGTCAAAGGTTAACATCAGTTTTAAGCTGCACTTTTCCTTTTATTATAAAAAACAATAAATTGACATTAAACAAGTCTAGTAAATCACAATAGAAGCATCATTGATAACTAACCAATTTCTTTCTCCATATAAATATTGATCCAGGTACTTTTCAATTGTAGTCTTACGATTACCATTTCTTACTATTCACACAATTATCGGATATTTATGGAACATATTGTATTCCTTGCGTTCAATATTCTGTTAATTTGGAATAAATTTTATCGGTTCCTAGGTAAACAGACTAAGGAAAAAGGGTTTTACACGAATAGTCGTTATGCGCTAGTTGAGGTTTTCTCTGATACAGCGAGATCTGTGTTTACCTTTGCACGCCTTAACATCTACACGCCTGTAAGGTTGAAGAGTCGTTTTAGGAACAAACTTAGCTCGTTTAGCAGTTCAGGATTTCAAAAGTGACTATACTAAATAAATTATGAATCAATTTAATATGGTCGTGATGTTTTTTTTCTTGGTTGCTTTTGGTTAGTCAGGGTAAATGGCAGTTTCTTTGATGTTTGGAAGCATTTTAACCCTTGTTGATACAACTGGACATTAACACAGTTGAAATGATTGATGGGATACTAGAGCAGAAGAATGAATGAAATTGAGAGGGGAGCAGTGGTCACAATATACCCATATCAATATCACCGAACAGGCATATACATCAACCATATACATAATCAGGAAGAGATATAGATTCTAAACAGCCAACCTCCGGAAACTGAAATTTGCCCCCTGCGATTGAAAATACTTGAAAGTTCATGGAACGCTGAGTAGCTTAAGCAGACGTCCCATAATCAGCAACTAAGCGGAAGGAACAGCAGCGGTAGAGTCTGATCGCCTCTTGGCAGTGCTAATGGGCCATAAGCGTCCTCGTAAGCATCCTTGCGGCGGAGGCGAACGCGGAGGAGGTTGGGGATGATATTAAATAAAGGGCTGAGAATACGGGTTCCTCGAGACGTCCTCCCGAGTTGAGGAAGATCGATCGAGGTTAAGTAAAAGGAACTTGGGAAATCTCAAAAGACGCCAGGCATCGATGGCGTGGCGAGATGCCGAAGGTACCTCCTTTCAGTAGACGTGGCTCATTACCTACCAATTTATTTATCACATATTGCGTATAAGAAAAGTAAGCAACAAAGTTATGCTTTCCAATATAACACTGCTGTTGATTTTGATAATATGGATAACGAACCAAATTCGCTTGATTAATGTAGAAGTATTGCTGCTCAGTACAAAACCGAACAGTAAACGTGTTCAATTTCGTTTTTAGATTTGACATTTCACATCGATGGGTGTACTTTTAAAGTATTTTTTATTGCGTAACTTCAAATAATAGATATACACCATGTTTAACTCCATGCATTTTTGTACAAACCACACGATGTAGAAATAAATTTAAAATCAATGGATTTGAACAAAGGATACGCATGTTTTACATGTGAGACTATAATGCAGCAGCTAAGATGCTTCAGAGTAGGTTATAGAAAGCAGATGCAAATCTGGAAATTTTGGAAACTAATATAACCGGGTAGGGAGAGGCAGGGCGATACAAATAAAACCAAACCCCGTGGGCAATTATTATTACAAAAGAGGAAAAAGCGAGAAAGATGTGTATGCGATATCAATGGCTAAAAAATGAAACGAAAAACTGCTAGCTTTTCAACTTTCTTCTATACGTATTGCATACAAAGTATAAAAAATGTGAAAACTTTTCATAGAGAGATTTTGACGGAAAAATGAATGTGAATATGACTAATACCAAAAAAATACCGAAAAAGTAATACCGAAAATTTTTTTTGAATTCCATCCGTACGAATTTTTAGAATTCATTTAATAATGGTTTTTATTCTTTATGTACAGTCAATGACACTTTAGCACCAATACTGTACTAAAAATACCATTATTCTCATACAAAAGTGTAAACACTGTCGACAAATTCACTGAGAATTAATTAAATCCACGTTGAAAAATGTAGATCAATGTCTCTCTTAATGTAATATAACTGTAAAATTATGTTAATAAATTGTAGTATAATTGAAAATTAATCTTTAATGACTTCTATGTATTTCAAGAATCTCAAATTATTTTAATTTTATTCTCATTTCTGTACGACACATTTTTGGGACTGAGTTATTATTGATATTATAATAAATATCTGTTATAAAGATTTTATGGTAATAAAGCACCTAAAAAATTAAATGTACCAGAGATAAGTTTAACTTCGAATACAAATAAAATTCGAGGATACACCACAGTGTATATTACGGTGCATTTAGTACGATATTTTCTGTTTGGATTTTTTTTTATTAATTTGGATGAGTTATCGCATTATTAGAATAGTTTGGTCTCCTTTTAGTGTATCTTCTCATGTCCTATGCCACGGATAAAAAAATAAATTTAAGAGAACAACACAAAACCTTTGTTTGTTCTACGAAAAAGTTTATTTTTCTATGAAAGACATTAAACAGTTTTTTTTGTTTAATTCACAACGATTTCTTACATCTATCTAATGACAGTGATTAGATGTATAATTAATTGTGCATAGTAAATTTAATTACTATGCGAACCCCTTGGGCACCTTCGGAACCTGTTGTTGGATAGTTTGAAATTTAATTTTAATGTTTGAGCTAAAATTATATTGAAAAGAAAAAAATCTTAATAATAAAATTACTACATTAAATACAGTGACACTTTATTTTATGTGTTACAAAACGTCGCTGAATTTAAAACAGAAAATCAAATGGAGATACTAACTTATAATCACTTTTAATATAATCTGAAAATAATAGCAAAACTGAAAAAGTGTTTCAGGGAACACACTTAAGATGTCGAATATACTAAAAAGCTTTCATATACATCGGGAAAAAATAGATTAGGGCGGTTTTTTTCCTTTAAGTTATCATATTGTCGTCATAAGCAATAAGAAGATGAAACAATGCAAGTGTCTGTGGATACTGCTGTTGACAATAAACCATAACATATTTAATCTTTTTTATCAATTTTAAAAGAATTTCAAGTTAATGTCATATTTCTAGTAAGAACTAAAAAACAAGTGTGTTTTCATTAAAAAACAAATGGTGTAAATCCGTCAATCTTGTCCTATACTGAATGTTTGTAGAGAATAAACTTCCATAATAATACTTCCAGTATAAAAGAGATACCAATCAGCACTAATATACGTCTAACACACGGAATCAAATAATACTCATCATTATAATTATATTTTTGAAACAGATGAGTGGGATTGCCACCAACTGTCTCCGCATATGGAGGACGTGGATAATTCATACGAGTTCAAACGTAGTTCAATTTCGTTGATTCAATGCTGCTCATGTAGAGAAAGTTTTAATTGGAAACCACGAGCATAGCGAAGTTCCAGAAATATAAATCATTTGGACCCGTCTCCATAATTAAAGGAGGATGATAAAATATTTCATAATAATATTACATCTTCAAGAAAAGAAGATTACATAATTTCTCAGATATTCAAAAAAATATGTAATGAAGAAAAACTAAATGTATCACAAGTAGCTCGTCATTTTCTGACTCAAAGACCTTTGGTAGGCATAATGAATTTATCAAACTATTCCACCAACTCCAAATGCATAATGAAAAATTGGAACAACGTGTATGAAACCACAAAAGTACTTTTCCAAAAAAACCACAAACCACTTTTCCGCATTAACAAAATTTTGCCTTTAAACTTCATAAAATTTAAAATAAACAATTGTTTATTACATAATAATTCACAATAATTGGACGAGTATTTTTATTTTAGAGGAAAAGTATTTTACGTAAATCCTCCCCTTTATACAAAAACCATTTTACGAATTGCCACATTTTCTGAGTCTCATACTACCAGAATTATACTTAGTTTATATTATTAACGTAGATCAAGTTACCCCACTGCTTGCGGCGAATCAGCCATGTCTACTCCACTAGCACATTCGGCCTTGGCCTCTGCTGACAGGCCGTCATGTCGGCGTCCATCCAATTGTAGCCTCAGCAAGGAATTCTCTCTTCCCAGGTTCAGGGCTGCATCTTGATGCACGATTTACGTTCTATTCGTACGAGAATTCTACTAGAGATATCCTGGACGCGAGAATGAGAAGACGTAATACCACGTAGAGTTAATTATATAAAACACAAACTCCAAAAAACAATAAATTCATTGATCACTAACACGAATAATTGTTTAATTATTGAGAATTCTGGTCCGTTATAAAACAATAATGTTATTGGAGCCGTGTAATGTTCGTAACCTATCTTCTAATATTCCCACGAATTTTCGTACTCGAATACCGATTATACAATTGCTCACTCTGCCGAAAGCTCATTTGCGGAAATTTTCACTTGCCTCAAAGTACGGGAGCCGAAAGATCACGCGCCTTGCATTCTCACATAACGAAGATTCCCTGTATCCATGACGCGTAAACGTCAAATTCCACGATACGCTGCGGGCGTTGCGGAACACCGTCCTATACCTCGCTTGGTGAACTCGAACGGTGTACACAGTCCGGTATCCAGATCATTGCGGAGCGTAACATTTTATAATTTGTTGTAGCTATTTTGCATCAACAACTACTTCTATGTTATTATTCTGAACCGTTAAAATAGGTACGTACAGGATGAATCGGGAAAAAAGAGAACATCTAAAAACCTAAATCACATATATAAATCTCTTAAACCTCCAGGATACGTGTTATATTGAATGAAACTGGGAAACATATTATGTTGAATGAAAATGGGAGATGTACCGGGAATCGAACCCAGGACCTCCAGTTTTGCGTGCTGACGCACTATCACTACACCATGCATCCTCCGCTTCCTTCTGCTATTTTCATTCAACATAACATAATTAACCTCCTAAATGAATAGAGATATCGAGATGGTAGCTTTCTTAGCTGCAGAGATATTGACACTACATTGTGTTTGCAAGTGATTTCTTGGAGCCTTTCTTTAGATATCGAGAAAATACTAATACAAAAACGTAATATTTATTGAATTTGTACGAAAAGCAACATATAGCATCGCGAATAATGAAATATTTAGTTAATGGACAAGTGAGACAAGTGTGCACAGGAGGACATCTCTCAGACGTGAGGCAAGAACATTATCTTAAACAATACATACATTCAATAAATTTATATCCTCGTAGACGCCTTCTCACTGGATTTGAAGTAGCTGTTAACTAAACATATGGTTCTATTAAGAAACTATAAAGGTGCCCATATCTCTGCAACTAAAAGAGATACCAGTCATTTCAATACATAAATAACACCGTGGTACATTTCAATACAAACCGTGGTACGACTAATCTTGTTAATGGAACTGCACTTTTATATCTTTATACATTCAAAAGATATCTTAGGTGCTCGCGTTTGCTGGATCGCGTTAGCTGGTAAATGCGCAAAATTTTGCGTTAGTTTTTAATGCGCTTTTATTACACATCACCCTATGTGACTTCAGTCAGAGTAATTCTGACATAAGTCAGAGTAATTGTTTATTTTATGTTCAATACATATACAATTTTTACCTTTTCACTACAATGTCCCAGTTTGTATTGCTGTGTCTATTGAAATGCTACCCCTCTTTCTTCTATCCACCTACTCCTACTCCTAGTATCACTAACTTTTATTATCATTAACACTTACTGTTACGATCCCAGTTGACTCTGTCTATCATTTTTGAATTATTATAATTGTTGTTTAATTAATGTAACTTGCTCAGCGCTAAGTGTGTCATGATTATGAATAATTGGGGCTTGGTAACAAGCTGCAAGTTAAGATAGGTTAGTGCTACAAATAACTATATAAAACATAGAAAGAGTCAACAGAAAAACCGCAGATAACCGCAAAAACCGAGCAAAGGGGGCTTTGGACAGGATATGAGCCAGACGGCTTGCACTCGTTTGTAACCACCAATGGGAACTGAACAACTATTCATTCCATTAATCAAATAAACTGGATTGGCTCATAACCGCTCAGGCGACATATTGGACCCTCAGAGAAATCGTGATAAGTTCAGGAAGGCAGGAAATCAGAGCCGAGCGCCGCCAGCGAAGCAGAGGACAAGAGTTAGAGAAGTCTGGCTTCTCTCCGGAGCGGGTGCGCCTTCAGTGCGCCCACCCCGTTACATCTTTTATGTTAAATTTCACTTCATGTTATATTCATGTATCGGTTACAATAAAGTGTAACCAACTTTCATTGTATTAACCATTAATTAGATTAAGATTATTGTACATTTTAATAATCAGAATTTAACATTAAATCATATTTACTTTGTTAAACTGTTTAACCCAGTCTTAATTCGTCTTACCAAGTAGGGCATTGATCCAAGGTTAGACGTACCCGGACGATTCTTGTCCTTCTCACTTAATTACTGATGAGTTACGCATCGATTGCCAAGCGAGTAGCCTATTGAATACATCATTTATTAAATCAATCATATGATTGAGTTCTTAAAGCTAAAGGGTTTAATGGTTTTCAATTCTTAAGTTCAGGAAAGGGGGAACGTAACACTTACTACTAACATACTAACACACCCAACGTGGGACAAGTTGATGGTAAACACACCTAACCGGTCCACCCACTAACAATAGTCTCTACCTCCTACCTCCTACCGCTCCATGTAGATACATTTCAATAGCACGCAACATTTCCCATTTTAGATATACTACAAAACCACAACAAAAATACGATAAATTAAATTTATTTTTGCAATTAAAAACGCTTCATATTTTGTAGATTATGAGATATGAAACATATCATGAGATAGTGGGAATGAGAAATAAACCGGAAATATTTTTTTAAGTATTTAGTTGGTAGTAGGCGATGGTTCTACACATTTGTAATAGAATATTCACTATCTCGTTATTTCCTTTCTCAACTCTTAGGAGAGTTTTTAATTTTTTAAATTTATTATTATTATTATTATTATTATTAACCAGGATCAGCAGTAATCTGCTTTACAATGTTTTTCTTTTTCTGAAATACATAATGTATACGTTTACACAACAAAATACATTTAAAAATACACATAAAACTAAAATTTAAAATTACAATTTACAAGTATACAGAAGACAGTAAGAACATTTGTGTGAGGAAATCTAATGAGACACCTCCAGTTAATCTTTATAATTAATTTAAACTATAATCTTAATTTTGTATAGGCTTAACTATTGAGTGTAATGTGATTTTTGTAAGTTAGGGTGGTTTGAAAGTGTCTTTAGGATATCAGAATTTGATCCCACTATTTATTCTTAAGAACTTTCCTAAATTAAGTGTATGGGACGGAGGGGAGTTTGGAAGACTGGAGTAGAATGTTAATGCCAATTTACTAATATATTCTCTCAACGGTTAAATGTTTAGTTCTCTATGGATTTGCTCATTGAACCAAGGGGTCTTCAGTGCACAACGTAAGGTTTTGTTTTGGATGACTTGTAGTTTCTTGAAAGAAGTTTCGACTACCGCTCCCCATATTGGACAGTCATAAGTCATGGATGGTCGTATGATGGCTTTGAATATGAATTACGCCGTGTGTATTCTCAGAGATAAGTTTCGATTTAATAATGGGTATAATTTAGATAATTTTTCCTTAACCGTTAACGCAATAGCATTTATATGTGCCTTCCAGGTTAATTTTGTGTCTAAATTTATTCCTGTGTATTTTATGTGAGTGTTTGAGTCGACCCAGGCTATATGCTCATTATCAATTTTTAAGGACATTAACCTAGGAATTTTTAGCTGTAAAAATATTTTTGCTTGCGATTTCGTGGCGTTTAGAATTAGTCTCCATTTATCTGTTCATTCTACGAAGGTAACTAGGTCATTCTCAAGGTTGGTCTTATCAATGAATGTATTGTTATTTGATAAAAATAAAGCTGTATCATCGGCAAAAAGGGCTATTTCTGAGTTTACTAATTTGGGAAAATCAGACGTATAAATGGAAAAAGGAGAAGGGAGAGAGCGGAGTCTTGAGGCACTCCGGCAAGGATATCTTGTGGTTTAGAATGAGAGCCGTTTACCTATACTGTGAAAGTTCTATTTAAAAAACGTTTAACTACATTCTGTAAGTATATGGGTACTCCTAACAGTCTCATTTTATAAAGTAAGCTCTCATGCCAGATCCTATCGAAGTCTTGTGATATGTCTAAGAAAATCGTTAGTGTGTATTGCTTAGATTCGAAAGATTTGGCAATGAATTCAGTTAGTCTGATAACTTGGTGAGTGATCGAATGCCTTTCTCGGAATCCAAATTGCTCAGACGGAATAGCATGCGTTTCGGTTAAGAATTTATTGCGTCTTTTCTTTAGAAGTTTTTCAAATATATTACTAATCGAGGGAAGAAGTGCTATTGGTCTGAGAACTTAAATCTTTTCCTGGTTTGTGGGTTGATATTTTCTCTGCATGTTTCCAGGTTGTGGGAAAGCAACCTATTCTTAATGCTGCATTGAATACTGCGCATATGTGTTTGCTTTCTTCGGAATTTCTTTTAATATTTTGTTTGTAATTTGATCATGGCCAGCAGATTTGTTCGGACCGAGGGATTTTATTTGTTGCTCTATTTCTTTGGGAGAAATGAATTCTGTTGGAAGATCAGCAGTGAATTCGGTTTTTTGCATTTCTTCAACGATGTTGTCGTTAAATTTTATGAATTTAATGAGATTATTAACAAAAGAAGATGCAAAGTGAGTTGATAATAACTCTGCTTTATTGATATCAGACTCTGCCATACTTATTTGATCCGTTAATGGCGGTATGTTTTGTTTTTCACGTGATAAGCGTTTCACTGCTATTCATTGCGGTAGAGAGGCAGGATGAATTTGAGCCAGAGAGAATTGAAAATTTTTGAACAAATNGATGTTCTTGAATTAGTCTCCCTAGTCTGTTTGTACTTCTTTTAGTTTCTTCTGAGCGGAATTTTTGCCATGACCGTCTAATGAGCCTTTTTCTTTTTATTAGGTTCTGTATAAAATCTTGTATTTGTTTATTTTTCATTGTGAAGTTGCGATTTGTTGTTGAGTAAGAGTTACTTACAGAATCTTCAACTATTGATGTCAGGTTGGTAATTGATATGTCTATTTTTTCACTAGAATCTAGATGGGTGGGTATGTTTAATTTGTTTGTCATTAGTGTACGGAATTTTACCCAATTTACTGTTCCCTTTATCATTTGAGATCTACTTGGCTTGGGTAGAATATTAGTGTTAAATGTGATTATAACTGGCGTATGATCAACTCCGGTTAGGTGTGTTCAAATAGTTGTCCATTGAAATTTGTTGAAAGTACTATATCAAGATTGAATTTCTTGTTATATAGGTAATGAGTTGGTGAGTTTGGAGAATGTATTAAGATACTATGTGACGTTGTTAGTACTTTCAGTTTTTTGCCTGCTTTATTGGGTGATTTACAACCCCAGCTGGTGTGTTTTGCATTGAGATCTCCACATACTAGTGCAGGGTTTTGGCCCGATAGATGCGGTAGTATATTATTTTCGTTAAATTGTTTACTAGGGGAAATTTTAAAATACATTTGATAGTTATAGTCTGTGCATTTTCCTGATTTGCAGTTATTCCCATAGCTTCTACTTGAGTATTCGAAAAATTTTGAATTGGATAATGTAGTAATGAAGAGCAAATTATAATAGCTACACCCCCCAGAAGATTTAGTGCTTAGTCTGTCTTTTCGATAAATATTATAACCTGCTATTTTGAACTAGTTCGAGGCTTTTATGTATATTTCTGACACACACGCCATATCAATGGTATAATATTTTATGAAGGGTGTGAATTCTTCTTTCTGTCTTACTAGAGCATTTGCATTCCAGTTCAATAGAATTAAATTTGTTTTATTTGAAAACATTTCCTGCTATTAGGGGCAGAATTGCTTGAACAGAGGATTGTATTACTGTTTGGATCTGAGACATAATTTCTTTTATGACTTCTGTAATGATTTCTCTAACTAAATCTTCCGTGTTTAGTGACATTGCGCTTGAAAAAATTGACGCTTTGGTGTGCCTAGCTACCTGAGCATACGAGGTATCGCTGCGTTGAGGTGACCTCGCTTAACGGTGGTCTGGTAGAGGAGGGAATTCAGTTGTAAAGTTGGGTGGTTTAGATGTAATGGGGTTTGGGTTTTGTGTAATTAGAGAGGGAGGTTTTCGGTTTAGTCTTAAAGCTGAACATTTCTTAAAATTAGCTGAGTGAATTCGTTGGCAATTTACACATCTTGGAGGTGTATCACTAGATTTGGAACATTTTGAGGTATGGTGATATTCTAAACACATAACACATCTAGGCACTCTATTACATTTGTTCTGGGAATGAACATAACGCTGGCAGTTTTTGCATTGAATGGGATTTTTAGGTTTATTTTGGTGTTCCACTTTGACCACAGTGTAAAACAGTTTTTCAAGTTTGAATAGCTTTGTGGTATCTGCGTTATTTTCAACCTGTATAGCACATAATGGAATAGGAATCTTATTTTTATGAAGTCTAGAAGTTTTAATTACAGGGTAATTTAAGGATTTTAGTTCTGACGTAACCTCGTCTTCCTCGTTATAAATTCCTTATTATAAATTCTCTATTTCTTTGAGTTGGGTCTTCAAAGGAAAGGAACTCTACTTGTTCTTTCCTACCAAAATTCCAACTTTCCAACTTTTATGAAATCTTCAATAGTGGATGGTTTGATTCTGACTGATTTATGAAATAATTTGCTATCAAAAGTCTTACGAGTGATCTCTTTTAAATAATTTATCAGTAGTTTATAGTTTTCAACATTATGAAATAGGGGGAATAACTGTTTGTTTCCTGCACTTTATTTGACACTGAATTTACCAATGCATATTTTTTAGTGGTTGGAATGTTTGCAACAACGATTTCCTCCATATTCGAAAGGTTATAATGTGGTTGATTTGCACTATCTTAATTTTGACGTTTACTCTGGTTATTTGTTAAGTCGTCGTAATTCTGTCTATTTCTCTTTGTACCGAACTCCACTGCAGAGCCTGCTGGCGAGCCATGCCTGTTAAAAGTTCGTGGTTGCGATAAGGTTTCTTCTGCGTTGTCTCCTTGGTTGAGCAAGACATCCATGGCCTCGCGAATTACTTCGCCTGCATTACACTGTTCTGGGGTTTGGGTCGAATTTGCATGTTGAAGATGATTTTCCTCTCCTGTAGGACCACTGTCACTCGTAATCATGGAACGCTACCTCAACCGCCCCCGATTCGGGGCAGCTGTCTGTTTCACACCAGCTATCACTAGCAATTGCTATTCAATACTTCGATTCCCGCAGAATTGAATTAAAAAAAAATCATTTTAAAATTCTTCTAATAAATGCTTTCACTGTCGAGCACTTAATATGAGTATATCACAAGTTGATTGAATGACTTGACCACTCATATAAAGCGTAGCAAGTTTCACGACTTCACAGGGCAGAGGAAAACGGTGTTCTCGCTTCCGCTGCTCCGAAGGAACGACTTAGGAGCGTAACGAGCGATCGATGTGTCTCTGCTTTCTATTACTATTCTGCAGGCGCCTGCACCGTTCCCCCCCCCCGCCTCCTATGAAATTGCGATGATCAAAGCTGTATGAATGAACGCTGTGTACAACCATTATGACACGATCTCATTTAATTTAACGGATAGTCGCCTTTGCGATCGACTTAACCTTTCACCTTTTCCAAATCCCTCTTTTTCCTTTCGATCCTTTTTCTTATCACGAACATTTCTACTTCGGCAAAGAATTATTCCATGGAGTATATTTACATAACCCAACATTTCTGCCTACAATGCTACGAATTTGACCCTATCTTTAGGAGTAAGTAAATAATAAATGTTTTATTCCCACAATATGTGATATAATAAGAGATAAAAAGTTAATGATTTGTGGTGTTATGATTCTATGACGTAGAGAATTAAGAAAAGAATATTGAAATGCATCCTACTCAATATCTCGGACATATGTTCAGTGTTTTTCGTTTTCTAATCCTCTCATATTTTGGAAATTGTAGTGTTTAGGAATTTACATAAAGTATTAAAGTTATACGTTATTTGGGACAAGGATAAGATAACTATTTTAGTTATAGGAAGTTGTTCCGCAAATATAATTGGATGTTTTACCATTCCATACTACTGACGAGAGGAAGTAAAAAATATGTTACAATAAGTTGTTCTGTGAGAACCGATATTTCTCATTTTGGTCAATTATCTTCTAATCATTTAGTGACGGGAGGATTGAGGAACCTTGTATCTCTTCCAATGAGTCTCACATGATTTCACTATTCTCAAAATCATATTCACGTCCATAAATTTCAGCTCCTGTAATATTCCCGGAACTTTCGGAGTTTCCTCGTACAGGGGTTGGTGATTTATCTTCACCTAAAATTGGTATATTAAGATCGTGCGAAGATATAATGACTCCCATGAGTGACTGTAATTATCCCTCTAAATTTGAATTTCGTGTTATTTCATATCCTCATGTTTACTCCTACAGTATTTGCGATTGAATCATTCTTAATCTGATTCTCGCTTTGTTTATGATGTTTGGAAGAAAATTCAAGTTCCATCGCTTATTACCATTCTTTTTTTTTATTGTTCCTTATAGGCGACGTAAACATAAAGAAGGATCAAAAGAGCAAAAATAAAAGTACAATATTACAATAGTAATTTCACAAATTATAAATATCAACCTTCTAAAGTGTACCATTTAAATCACTTATTTAAGTTCAATATACCAATGATGACTAGGGTTACTGGAGATAGTACAATTTCGTGAAATCATCAGTAATCTAATTATCAAAAAGAGTGTGCATAAAATAAATTAGTTGCATTTTCAACGTAAATTTGTATTCTTAGATTATAGGTGAGGAATGATTTAGGTTGCATTAGTATTATTCATGGCTGACTGAAAACTTATATTCTGAATGAAGAGCAATAATTCCCAAAAAATAATTTTCAGTTTTTGCCGCTGCGTAACCCATATTGGAATAGGTTTTTGAAAATATTCTTCGAAAATTATTACTTTTGAATATATAACAAGAAACCAGAACGAAACAACAGTCATCGTAAAAAAACTTGTTCAAAACACGCCAGTTTTAATTACAAAAATTTAGATTTAATAGATTTGAAACTCGGAGAACGTTTGGAAAAGTATTTTAAGGTATAAAGAATTTTTCAGTTATGGAATACTTTTTTTCGTTTACAATCTCTAAAATTTCTATTCAGCTTTCCAAATTCACTGAATTTTTACGAGAAAGCATGAAGAGGAGAAAAAGGATAGACTCATCAGTTTTGGTGAAAGAGGTGGTATGTATCACGGTTGAAAATACCAAATGTACTAGCTTATTTTACTGAAGTGAGACTCTGACTCGATCGAGTTCAGATATTGGCAAGATTGAGTTTCGGAAAATTTTTGGGAATTATTGCTCTTCATTCAGAATATAAGTTTTCAGTCAGCCATGAATAATACTAATGCAACTTAAATCATTCCTCACCTATAATCTAAGAATACCAATTTACGTTGAAAATGCAACTAATTTATTTTATGCACACTCTTTTTGATAATTAAATTACTGATGATTTCACGAAATTGTACTATCTTCAGTAACCCTAGTCATCATTGGTATATTGAACTTAAATCAGTGATTTAAATGGTACACTTTAGAAGGTTGATATTTATAATTTGTGAAATTACTATTGTAATATTGAATACAAAAGGTGTTAATAATGTTAATTTAAACATTTTACAGATTGTAGGTGAGAATGGATGGAAGTAGAGACCACATACTTTCTTTCGTTTCAAACTGTTTCATTGGAAGTGGGTTTCTTGAAATGTTGCTCCACAATTTTTCTAATTTTATTATTATGTAATATACATTTTTCAGTAAAGAGTCAAATACACGCCAAATGGGTCTTCATTTCAAATTTATCTTTTTTACTTTCTTCTGAATACATCATGCCATAAGATCATCGATTAAAATAAGGAAATGATCTCTTGTCTTTATCTCGTAAGAATAATGAATATCATTGAAAATCGATATTTTATGAAGGAAAATCGAAATGTCAAATCTGCATATTCAGTTTGAAACGAGAAAGTAAAAATGGACCACATCAACTATCAAAACATTTGCTGACATGTTAGTTCATTTAAGTAAAACTAAAAGAGTGAATAATTATATTTCAGAGATATCTAACCTACCAAAAATGTTACTACATTGTATATTTTAAGAAAATACATAAAGATATACAAGATAATAACACATTAAGAGAGAATGCATTGATGAAATATAATCTGAATCAAAGCATACAACAGTTATGCTATTCCTTTACATTCTAATGGACACAATTCCAAAAAAAAAAAAATTTTATTCGGACTGGAGAGAAACAGAGATGAATAAAAATTTGAGGATTGAACGATTACAATACTTTTACTTCTATCACTTAAAAGCGAAAGCAATCACATGAGAAGGGATTCAATGTTGTGGGAAATAAAAGATTTTTGTATTCTCAATCCACCTCTCAGTGAGAATCCAACAACAAAGTCCGTTTGTAGTATACACATCTCAAAATGCATACGACCTTGATCGCACGTTTGTGGCTAATGTGAGCATCAACTCCGAATGGTGATCGCAGCATGACATAGGAATGGCAAAGGGTAGGGGTAGAGGGGTTGAGATAATGAGGGGTGGTGGGGGGCGGAGGGGGAAAAGCGCATTTTATGCTCTGTCAGTGCAAAAGCGACTGTTGATTCTACATCCGCTGTTGCTAACTCCATGTGGATCCCGCGCCCTCTTTAGGACGTTTGTTACAGTGTCAACTCGTCACACGTGACAGAACGTTTTGTGCTGAGCAAATATTCAACCTTCCCGCAACTCGATGATTTGTCCAATTACTCACAAGAGAGTTGCCATGTTTTGCACGGAAAGACGTCAGTCGCACAGGAATGACGATTTGTAATCATTTCACGCGCAAATTTGCGTTCAGGTGATAGAAAAAAGGTTTGAATGCGTACTGTCACAAATTTAGAGTAAATTACTGCTTGCTTTAAGCCTTGTAAGAAGTTTCGGGTAAAACATTTCAAAGCTGTTTCCTTTTGTTATGCGGTTTTACTTAAAAAATTTATTCTACGAATTATAACGCAATAAAAATGCTGGCCTGAACTGCTTTGATGGACTAACACGAACGACAACGAACTTTCGCGACAAATCTATATTGAAAAATATATATCTTTTCATGTCTCACGAATTTTTATTGCTTGTAATACGGCAAATCAAAAGTATTTTCTTCCTTTCGGTATATTTTTTAGTGAGAATGATTTAGAATGAAGGACTTTTGTCACTTCTTGACCGGGTAAAGTTTAAATTATAACGAAAACATATACTTTATTTCAATCATATTTATTAAGTGAAGATGTTTTTAATGGCACAACGTAATACTTTAAAATTTGCTCCGACCACCTTCCCCATGCTACAGAATTTCCTGTGTGATTGATTAATGCAAAATCTAGAGAAGATAATTAAGCTCAGCTCTCAATTAACATAGACCAATAAAACTTCATTTAACGTAAAATATCGGAAAAGATCCCGTACGGTGAAGCGCGGAAGAAATACACGGCTTTACACCCTGCTTTTTCTACAAGTCACTCCACCGCAGCAAACACTCCTCTAGTAAAGAAGAACGTTTCCGTTCAAGCGGATTTCACTGCCGTGTCAACGACAACACATGCCAGTGCAATGCGAAAAGAAAGACGTTGAAGTTGTTCCCGTTAAGCCAAAAACTGCATCCACAACCCCTCCATCTACTTCACTGAAACATCTGTCAGTGTGACACGTGTATCAGCAAGTATCAAGCAACAGACAAAGCCAAAGCAGAGTTCCAAAGTTAACCAATGAAATTTAACGATTTTTTAAAACAAACAAAACAACATCCAATAAGTCGCAGAGACGTAAAAAGAACATCTATGCTCTTCCATCATCCAAGTCGGATTGTGCATTGTCCGACAGTGACGCGAAAATGCACATTCACAAGCCCGACCTAGGAGGTTCCAAATCATAATGGCTTCCATACATCAGTGGAATCTTAATGGCAATAGAACTCAACGTGATGTGTTACAGCTCTTAGCGCGGTGCAATCCGATATGTATTTGCCTGCTGACACACCGTCTACCAGAACACTCCCCCTCTCTGCCGGGATACAGCAGCTTCAGACATGAATAAAACCACACGAGACCGAACAAGAGGTGGCGTCGCGGTGTTTTCGAGAAACACTATCCTCTGCTCAACTGTTCTCCTACAAACTCATATCCAGACTATAGCAGTCAAAATTTACAGCATACCAGTTATCTCTGCGTGTTCCATGTATCTTCCTCCGTCACGAGATTTCTCGGAGACTTTTCTCAGGGATCAAAATCACCTGCTTCCTCGACCATTCCTCCTGCTTGGAGTGTACTGTGGGGTTCGTCGAGCGATTGCCCCACGGGCCGACTGTTGAATTATATTTTTGAGCAAGAATATTTATGTCTAATGAACACCGAGGCAATGACCATCTTTACATTTGCCACGGGGTCATGGACTGCTATAGACCTGTCGATTTGCTTTCCTGAAGTTGCTGATATCTTTCAATGGAAGATAGAAGATGATCTGCATGGTAGCGACCTTCATCGTATCTGGTTGTCCTTACAAGAACGTGCGACTGTTCCCTAATGCAAGCCACAGAAATGGATTCTCAGAAAGGCTAACTGGACACTGTAACGTTCTCTGGCTGTCTTCTGGGAAACGGGAAGTGTCCAAGAGAGGGTCGACCATCTCACCCGGGTGATCACGACGCTGAAGAATCTATTCAGAAAACATCTGTTTCCGCGAAGACCTCATGTCCCCTGGAATTGGAATGACGCATGTCGGTCCGCCATTCGGGCGAGGCGAAGAGCCTTGCGGAAATTTAAGGGTAGTCCATCTCCGGAAAACGTCGCCGCATATTTGAATGCTAGAGCAAAACCGCGCAGAACCATCAAATAATGCAGATCCATCTTCTAGAAAGAGTTTCTAAGTACCATTAAGAGCACATCATCCTCTAAAGTATGGGAGTCAATCCGAAAAATATCTGGAAGGTATTCTCGAGTCCCAATATCTGGACTCAATTATCAGGGTCAGGTTCTCACCAACAACAGTGATGGCAGAGTACTTTGCTGACATAACATCTACAGCAAACTGCGATCCTGATTTCGCGAAGAAAAGGGAAATAGCAGAGAGTACTCGTTTGTATTTCGTTCCACCAACTGGAAACCGTACAACTCTTCCTTTTCTATGTGGGAACTTGACTCAGCTCTAGCTACAGTCCACGACACTGCTCCTGGGTCTGATTCCATTCATTATGAAATACGCAGACAACTCAGTCTCGCATCGAAAGAATAACTTCTGGATATCTTTAATCTTTCATGGTCTGAGGGAGTATTCCTTAATTCGCAGAAGGAAGCAACGCTAATTCTCCTACTAAAACCCGGAGAGGACAAAACGGCCATCAGTAGTTATCGAAGCATTGCCTTGATGAGTTGCGTCGGTAAAACTCTGGAGAGAATTATCAACCGACGTCTCGTCTGGTATCTTGAAAGACATAACTTGCTGAGTCGATCTGTGTGGTTTCAGGAAGTTCCATTCCACCCTGGACAACTTACTTCTCCTGGAAACAGCAATTCAAGATGCTTTCGTCCGAAAACATGTCGTCGGAATATTCTTTGACATCGAGAAGGCTTATGATACTACTTGGTGTCATGTCATTTTAAAACAACTCTATGGCTGAGGATTTACAGGACATCTTCCTTTGATGTTACAGTCCTTTTTGGATCAGCGTTACTTCCCCTACAGAATTGGGAGAGACACCTCGGATCTGCTTCTTCAAAAGACAGGTGTTCCTTAGGGCTCAGTGCTGAGTGTGACCTTATTTGCAGTGGCCATGAAAAGCATAACATCCGCTGTAAGGAATCCTGTCCAACTCTCTCTTTTTGTCGACGACTTTGCAATCTTTTGTTCATCACAGAGTGTTACAGGTGCAGAGCAACAAATCCAACTCGTCCTCAATAGATTATAGCACAGGCAAAGACGGCGGTGTTTCGTTTCTCTGCTGAAAAAACACGCTGTGTTTCAGTAGGAGACCAAGCCCTTTGGCAGAACCTCACCTCACCCTTAGAAACAAAGTTCTAACATTCTATTCTTCTGCAAAATTCTTAGGTTTATTATTTGATCATCTGAATTGCATTGAAGTTTGATGATCTGACATTAAGAGCGAGAACATTAAAGTCTCTGAATCTATTGAAGTGCCTGAGTATCAGGGAATGGGACTCGGATCGCTACTCCCTGCACCAGTTTTATCCAGCATTGTAAGATCTCGGCTCGATTATGGCTGCGTTGTATATAGCTCTGCTCGTGAAAATATTTGAAGAAAATGGATAGTGTCCACCATGCAGGAACCCAAATAGTTACGGGAGCCTACCGTAATAACCCAATTTGGAGTTTGTATGCCGAGAGTGCGAACCATCTCTTTTACCTCCGGCGGCTACTCCTCATACTACGACACTTTTTCCACGTGATAACTTTACCCGACTACTGCGTTACACAACGCAGTATTTCATCCTTCCTCTTCTTCCATTCGTTTCTACAACAGCAGACTGAGAGCAACTAAACCTTTTGGATATTGCTCTAAAGAAATTTTGGAAACCTTGATTATAAGCACACCTAATGTCTTAAATAAAGGTTTCAGTAAGACTCCTCCTTGGGCTTTGCACAAGTCGAAGATTATTTTCGATTTTCTGCATCATAACAAAAAGAACACTGCAGCCGCGATGTTGAGGGTATACTTTCACATAATCCTCCACATAAACACCGGGTCCATAATCCTCGACATAGACGGGTCGAAGCAGGCTGATGGTGTCGGTTGCTACATTGTTTTTTCCCGTTAGACCTGTGGCTACCGTCTTGGCGACCTGTGAAGCGTTTGGACCGCTGAGTGCTACGCCATATTCAGAGCACTGCGACCAACAAAGTGCTTCCGCGGATCAAATGTCCTGATTAGTTCTGATTCTCTGAGTGCCTTTGAAGCAGTCCAACTTTGTATCCAGCTGATATACTTATCCAGAACGCCCAGGATGTGCTTTTCTCGCTCCAAAGTGATGGAAAGAACATAATGTTTGGCTAGATTCTCGGGCACGTAAGAATCCTCATGCAGACGTTTCCGCAAAAATGCATGCCTCAAGAATCGCATGGATTTCTTTACGATTCCAAAAAAGGATCTCCTAATTTCCATCAAGACAAGGATTCTGAGTGAATGGAGCAATGAGTGGTTGGCTGTTGAAGGGAATTAGCTCTGACTTATCAAATCCTCTATTAAGTCATGGAGCTGTTCCTGTGGGTCAGCCAGGCGCGACGAGGTCTTGCTGACCCGTCTGCGCATAGGACATTGTCCTCTCACTCATCGGTATTTCTCACTACTTGATGATGAACCGGTTTGTGAGGAGTGTAGCTGTTCTCGGACAGTGCGTCTCCTACTAATTGATTGCAGAAAATACGCAAGAACACGGAGACAAATTGGACTGGTGCCAGATATACCAAGAAATGTCGGAAATGAATCGGATGTTAATATACTATTGAATTTTACGAGTAGATCGGGACTCCTCCCACAAGTTTTTGGGAGGGTTTAAATTTGCATTCTTCTTTTCTCTTCCCTGTCTTCTTTCCTTTTATTCTTTCTTTCCGTAATTTGAAAATTATAATTTTTTGAAGGTTTTTTATTTTTTAATATAATGTGTTTGGCAACTGTTTCCTATTATTTCATCTTTTCTTTCATCTAAATAAGGTGTTTGTTGAATTCAGGAGTGTTTGTTAGTGGGTATGGTCGATTTATTCGGCGCGTTGTACACACGGGGAAGAGTCGTTACGGCTTTTCTCTATGGTGCGAAACTACATATTTTCCTATCTGCTAATGACGTTGAAATTGACGAGTCCTAAATCCTCAGACACACACAAAATACGAATGAATTATTTTATATTTTGGATATCATTATTGTTTCTAATTTGCAGCAGTGGTAAGCATATTTTTGGTAGTCAATGGATATTAATAATATAAAGTGTCTCAGTGCGTTGTATATCGGAATGAGAAATTGTTAACTCGATTCTATGAGAACGATTAAATGTTTTATGATGAAACGTGAGAATCAATATTATTGTGAATTGGAATGGAGTTCTACTATCGGACGATCATGACGCCATCCATTGCTGCCACTACGGAAAATCCAACAAATAAAAATGCATTTTTAAAGGGACGCTGGTAATAATTTATCTTGATTGGAACATAATAAAGGATTTTATTTGAATTTTTGTTCTTGATAACAGTGGTTTCTAAAGTAAACAGAAAATATATTAAAATATATTTTCTTTGTTACTACGGTTATATTGTAATCAAACTTGGCATCTAAACGTATTTAAAAGTAGAGTGGAAAATTACTCCTCTGAATGTCACGTAATAACGTGACCAAGAGTGTCGCTCATTCGCAACAACGGGTGAGCTATTATTTAGTCTACATTATTAATAAACCTCTTTGAATCGCAGTCAGGTATGTCAATTTACAATGAATAACTTTGAGTATCAATTTTCTCTTTATTGACATTTTTCTCGGTCATATTATACCTATAGAAACCAATATTTCAACTTTTCGTAAGATTCAGTTTTAGTTAGTCTTGTTCCGTATTTAGTCTTAATTTCTTATTTAAAACTGAAAATGAGTAGAAACGTAATTTCATCTTACTATAAGGTCATGGAATAGAAGAGATCTTCAAAATTATTTATGTAAATGATATTTCGAATCACATCCCATTTTTATTGCTTTTTTATGGAAATTCCTTTTGGAAAGTCTTTGGATCACTGCTATTAGTGATCACTCGGTCGCAAGTTAAATTGCGCTGAACGTCTTTTAGAACACTGAGCCCGAGATTTTCGCGTCACATAGAGACGAGGCGAATGGGAGGGCAGAAAGTAGGACTTGAGTGCGGTGGATGGATGGGTGGAAGGGAGAGAGAGGTGAGAGAACTGAAGCCTTTGGGATGCTAATGCGCGGCTTGACTCTCATCATGAGCGCTAGCACCGGACGAGGCTCTTGCGAACACTGCTACGTCAGCGCAGCGCCCGCCGTCGCCTTCGTGGTGCTCGGTCTCTGTACAAGCGATGATCTCGTCCTAGCGCATCCGATGCTTTACCTCTCATGTTACCTGCTGCCTGTACAGCCACTCTTGACAAGCTCCCCATTTACTCTCCTCCCCCTGTATCCCTTATTCCCCTTTCCTCATCATTCTGCGCCCCCACTCCTCAACTGACGTCTACATTTTATCCCCCTTTACACCACTTCACCATCTCCCATTCCGTGCTTTCCTTTCTCACCAACTCTTACAATATTCTTCTCCATTCACGCACCATATCCCGATCCTAACTCTTAACTTTACCAGTTTCCCCCTATCCTCGATATATCCTTTTTTCTCACATTATCTGCCGTTCGGATCAATTGTCCCATACGATGCACTCTGACTAACTTCATCTGTTCCACTTTACATGAACGTTTTTACATCATGTTGATTCTACGTGTTGCTCTTACGCCGTTATTTATCTCTACTCGAATGTTTCTGTCTGCACCTTACTGAACGGCATCAAAGTCTTCCACTTCTTACCCGCTGATCACAAATAATAAGGTTGAAGTACTCAAAATTTTGTTTGATTTATTTTTAAAATACGCCTATAACGTAATACCTGGCGCATCAAATAAAAAGGGTTTCAGTTCAATCTTGCGTTTACTTTAGTTTGAAGAAATCATTTTGGTACTTGGTTCATTGACAAGTACAGTTCTTTTGATCCCAGATACATTAACAGAATAATATATTGTCTCAGAATAGTCTCTACATAGATAATTCATAATCGGACGTTTCAGTTTACATTGTAAAAAATGAACGGAAATACAGCACACTGACTTCCAGATCCTTGCATTATGACGCCATAATAGTATCTAGCAGCGTCTCTTACTTTAAAGTCCTTTCCTTGGGGAGGTATGGTTCGTCATTGGATCTTCCAAATGGAAATTCCACTGACTTGATGATTTCATTACGTTGCGAACACTAATATTTTGATAATGGTTTCTGTTTCATGTATTAACACTCTTGTTTGACTGAGAGGTATGCGGCATTTCAAAGGCTACTAAAAATTGTCTACACTTAAAAATCTAGATGAACAATAGTTGAATAAATTCAGTAGAAGCACAAAAAACGACTATCCTATCCGACATCATTCGCCATGAAATTATCCCATTCCTTTGAATCCTCAATTTTGGTAAAGCTATGCTGGCATAGCTATGAACGCGTTACGTCCCAAAAATGAAAAGTAGAAATCAGTTTCAGAGTTCAAAAATTAATTTTACTCTGTTTTAATAAAGGTGGCTATCAAGTCTCACATTGAAAATTGTACTTATTTGGCCTATAATTTCAAAAAATTATGTACGTAGTTGAATTCCATCACACTTTTCGTATAGTCATTTTCACCTTTCAATCCACATCATTGTGAATTTTTAAAATTCAAAACTAATTTTTATACTATTTCTATGTTGTTTGATAAAATATTTTGATAATTCTAAAAATGAGGCAAATCCGAAATGAAAGTTGAGTTGCAATTGTCATGTCTCATAAAGAGAAATAAAATCATCACAAAATAATCGAGAAAAAACCCAGTTCATTCAATACACTATACGAATAAATGCGAATTTGTGAAAATAGTTTCCTTGGCTCCAATGCGTCGAGCATTCTAATCAAGTCGTAGAAATGGAATTAAAAAATTAATGCTATCTCAAGGGTTAATTATTATGGTCAGGCGTGGTAAATGTAAACAACTGATCTGAGTGCTTATGTGGGAGCCAGAGAAACTAGAAGATGATCAAAACTAGAATTTGGTGACTTTGTGAATGAAATATAACAATTTCGCACTTTTGAACCAGACCGTTGATGCAATACAACCTTATGAAAGTTGAGATATCCACAAGATTGAAATACGAAGTTACTGCAGTCCTTTCATTGCACTACAGAAAGTAAATTATTGAAATGTATGTAATTGTGTTATATATTATTGTCAGTAATATATTAATGAAAACCGAACATCATTGGTATTATTTTCCGATAAATATTTCGAAAATATAGAAGACAATCTTCTACAGAAAGTAACATAGAGGCAACCACAAGAGACGATGTACTGGATAAATTCTTACTCGTGGATATAGAGGAGAAAAATGTAAAAACGCATTTCATGTGTTTGTGGTGTCAATAAGTGGGAATGGAAGGTGAATTGGAAGATACTGAAAAGAGTTGACAACCCAAAAAAACTGATGAACTCCTTGTTTTTATATGTTTTCATTTGATATTTTTGTACATGAATTTATATATGGTTACCAAATGAATTTACTCACAGTTGATGCAACGGGTTTATCTAGTAAAATAATAGATAAAATGAATATAATTAAAATTAAATGAGTTATTTATGGGTTTTAGGACTTCATAATGATCAATTAAATTATCAGTCAATGTTTTACGGAATTTGTAACAGAAAACACAAGTAAAATGGGAATACTGTGTAAATGTAAACATCGACTCATAATAAATGTGAACACTGTATTAGAAGGGTAAAAACAATGTTTCTACAAATACAATGACGCATGCGTATACTGTCACTTATTCTTTACTTTATGTTAAGAGTTCGTTTACAATTATCTCGTTGTCTCAGATTAATTGTAAACATGCGGGGTAATTATAAACATTCAGAAAAGTGTGGGAAAATAAATACTATGAATATTCGTTACAAGAGATTTATGAAGTAGGAAAGTTACGCGTCATATTAGTGGGCATATACCTTTTTCGAATTAAGATATTGAAATTGAGGACTTAAAGAAAAAATTCAAATGTTGTTTACATTTACTCCACCTATCCCTAATTAGTCACAGAAATATATACAGAATCGTGTAAGAAATATGATTTCATTCAATGAATCTCTTATGAAATACAATATTCACTGGAATAATGGAAAAGTAAACGATCACTCATTTCTTCAACAGCTGACCGCTCGTTTCGGTGAGTGGAGTGAATTATTTCAATGTTCTTCATCAAACAACGGTCTGCAGAAACGTGCCTGAGTGCGCAGACCCAGAGATCTAGGCGTCGCTTGTCTATGCATAATTCATAGTTTCTTAGTTTTAGAATCTGTTGAATATTTCCTGAATTCACAAAATGTTACGCGAAGCATCAATGGAATGGGGAAGAAAGTGCTATTTACATTTGAAAGCGTTACATTCATTTAAAAAATGCATTCACATCTAACAAAAGAGTTTTGTGAAGTTACGTATAGAATGTGGTGAAGTCACTTTATTGAAGTTGATATAATCCGGTGAATAGAATCTAAGGTCCATATGATTCAAATTCCCTTCACATAACACGAAGATACACCCACTTAAGTATTCACGATATAATAATAGCCTAATCATACAGAATTAACTTTTTCACTATATTTATACGAGAAAAATTGGAGTGAACGTATATGACTAGTCATTCCATGACTGTCGAACGATAACGATGTGACTGAAGGAATTGAGACAATCTCATCTGTTTTTTATAATGGCAATAGCGTATGTGTAGTTACGACCGAAAAATGCTGTAAGTTCTCCGGTTCCACTTATATTCAACCAACGCCATCGAGACATTCTTCCAGATGGAATTTTTCTACTCCCAATGGGAGAAATTTCAAAGACTAGTTCCTAAAAAATAAACAGAAAAAACTCACCGTAGATCATGTGTAATATCAACCTCAACATTAAAATTACTTCAATAGATTAAAAGCGTATAAAAAATTAACTGTGTTTCTGCAAAAATCTTTTTACAAATAAAATATTGAAATCAATCCATGATGATAGAAATTCTTAAAAGTTAATAAGTGGGGAAAAGGAAGTGGGAAAAAGGAATTATCTTTCTTTTCATTAACCAGTGATTATCTTTCTAATGCGTTCGACTGAAAAATGTATAATTTTCGGATCAATTTTTGTAATGGTTTCAAATAATGGTGCTCTCTATGTATTATAGGTATGCTTACAAACATTATTTCTAATATAATCAGCCCATTTTTTACAATAAAAAAGTCATACCACTTCACTTTAATATATTTGTACTTTTTTATGTAAAACATTAACGTAGAGAAAGTATTTGAAAGGTTTGGAATTACACTGGTTCAGGATAGGGGTGGAGTTGATGTGTAGTACTATGCACACAATCGTGTTCACGAAAGTTAATGATAAGGACATTACTAAAACACACACAAACAAACAAAAATTAATGATAGGAAACATCTACAAACGCTTTCTTTATTTTGATAGGTTGTAGTAGATGGTGATAGGATATTAATCATAGTCAATTAATGACATTGAAATATTTATATTCTATTATATAGATCTCATTTAATTCATTACTATATATTCGAGACTTTCAAATCCGTTTGTATTTGTAAATCCGTTTCAAATCCGTATCGACATTGTTTTTAGTTTATTATATTTCTTGTTATACTTCTTCATCCTTACCTTTGGTCCATTTATTTGGGGTCGGTTTTTCTAGTCACTCTTCTCCAGGTTGCTCTGTCCTGGATCGTCTTCGTGTCAAAGTGTCCCTTAAGTCCCGTGACACCAAAGGCATCCATGTGACTTTGGGACTGCCCGACTTCTAGGATTCTCGGCCATCTCCAAAACGTGTCTTACCAAGTGGCGATTGGCCTCTTCATAACATGTTCGTACTAGTATATCTCTTATTATACTATTATCCTTAATATGTGTTTTCTTCCCTTTGGTTAGCATTGAATTTGTTTTATTTTATGTGTGTGATGGAGTATTAATGAAACTGCTGTTTCTGGCAATCTGACAATATCTCGCCATCGTTCCCTAGTATTTTTCACGAGTCTCTGTAGAGCTGAGCAACAATAGTGATCGTCGTCGAGTCGTTCGTTGGCCACCAAATAGAAAAACATAAACATTGGAAATGCATTCTAAAATTTTATTTTAACAGATCAGAATTGTTGTCCTAAAATGGATGTTAACCGCAATTTAGAGCTAATATTTATGAAATATTTTCATTCATATCCAGTTATTCCCATGGCCCATTTTACGTAGTTTATTTTAGATCTGCCTCCTAAGACGCGGTGTTTGCCGATACGCGAAGATAACCAGAACGATTCAGGGCATCTGTTACTTGAGAGCTTGAGGACCTGCAGAAGGATTATCTCCCGAGAAGTCGGGATAAGAAGTTGAACGGTCTCCTGTAAGGATATCACTCGTCGCTTGACTGACCACGGTGGTTCATCAAAAGACTCACCATCTAGCATTCGGAAATTCGCCTGGTAAGTTATTACCTTTAGGATCACGATTTACAAAATTCAAAACTTTTTCAAAGAATTCATTCCCATAGCAACACAAATTTCATTTTGTTAACGTTCTACACCCCCCAAAAAAGAAATTCGATTACTGCACGTGAATTTATTTAGTATATTAAATTAGACTCAATACGTTTGCAATATAACTGGAATGAAAATATTCTACGGAAGTTAAGAGTGAAAATATCTTTAAAAACTGATTTTTAATTATAAGAGACGCGAAACTGAGAAGTGAAATTTTCATTCTACCTGAAAGTTTCTTCTAACAACAATTTTCCCGTGACGCTGAAGAGTAGCATTACTAACAAAATTCGTGGTTCTGGTGTATTTCAGATTTATTTACTATAATAACAAAAATTACTTACTGTAACGTACGTGACTTTGAATTAAAATGTTCACTGAGATAGAATATTTTGCTAAATAATTAAAATGCTTAAATATATGGGGAAAACAGGCAGAAACTTTTTGGGATAGTGAGAGATTGAATACTCTTATAACACACCGAAGAGAAAGAGAGACATTTTCCATTTAATATATTTTTCTAAAATACCATTTCTAATGCACTATAGAAGTGGGAAACTCGAGGGTTTAGCTACTTTGCAGCATAATATACATGAGTGTGCGAATTGCGCAAATATTATGAGGTCTAGCTATTCTGTTCATCCTATCAAATTTCTCACTCTCCGGCTACAAAATTTTCAAGAAATATAAAGAATAGTGCTTGAATGGCACATAAGAGCTTCTCTATAAATATCGAGAAAAAATCTCAAATTCTTTTTAAGTGATTACATTACATGTGAACGTTTTAACTAGTATATACTCAGAAATTTTCATCACCATAATTTTGTGGAACATTTTTAAAACCGAAATAGAAACCGAAAGACAAAAAGCAAATAGTATTCAACACATGTGATGTAAACACTCCATACTGATTTTGGCTTTTAGAGCAGACTTGATTGGGTCTGCAAACAGGAGATTTAGATATATGTAATATTTCGCAATGATAATATTAAAACACAGAACTTGCTGTGAGATGAAGATATTTCGTAGCTAATTTTGACTCACTGTGTATTTCAAGTCTCTGATAATCTAAAAGTTCACATTTTAACTCATGTCATAATTTTTGACAGTTTTACTTGACGGTAATATGACAATAAATGGAGGAAGAGTGGGATCGACCATTGCCATCCGGAATGAGCAATTCCGGCAATCCTTGCTCGGGTATTGCCAAGTAAGGGTATTTCGATCTAATGAAGGAATGCTCCTTTACTCGCTTTCACAAAGTAGCTTCTCTTCTCCAGGTGGAAATGTGGTGTCGGTCGCATTTTGGTTCATGTATTATTTACACGTGATGGGCACGTACTCCGCTCTCCCTTTCTCGCGTCACTTACTAAGAGTACGTGAGGGATTGCAAAGCCAACCTCACATCAATGGTAAGACCCTAAGCTCACGTGCCAGTGGAATTGACGATTGGATTTACAAACAAAACAATTATATTTGAGAACATGGAATTCTTATCGTTTACGATTCTACATCTCGTTTACGTCGAACATTGACTTCCATGTCGCGATTTCTCTCTTCCCCATTAGAGGTGCAGTCTTCAAACGATATTAACCTCAGGTGGGTTTGGGGTGCGCGCAAAGCTTCCTTCAGTTTCATGAAGACGCAGTCACGAATTGGAGAGCATAAGCATGATTCAAGTCCAACTAGTGAATAATTTTACTCCTTAAAATTGCCAAGAAGTTATGAATCATGCTTTGAGAGATTCATGTACATAAGCACTAAATGATATTGCCACGATTTCGGCGTCCCACTTTACCTACTTGACCAAGCAATAGGACCCGCACTTTACCTTCAGGCGAGGGAGATGCCTGGAGGAGCCTGGCGGGAGGGTGTTACTTTAAGAGAAAGGGATGGCAGGTGTGAACATAATTCTTTTTTTCAATTTATTTAAATCATACTTTATTTAAAACATAATCTTTCAAGACTCAATTATTATCTCAATTAATTTATCCCCGTCATCAACAACGTCATTCCGGGGTACACGTGGTTATACATCTCTTGTTCTCCTATTCCCTGTTATTCTTCTCTTACTGGGTCCGCATCCTACTTCCAGTCACATCACCCACTTGTCTTAAAGATGTCACATAACGTTCCCATATTCTGTACATATTGTTCAAATAACTCATAAACCTGTTTACCCTTCAGTATTTCGTTCTCTTTCCGAAATTGATTACTTTCAACTTCCGCGGCTCTCCCAAAAACCTCCCTCTCCTGTCCTATGATCCAGGAACCCCACAAAGAATTAAAAATATTCCGAAATGAGTATGATAAAGCTAAAAATACTGCCGTTGAATTAGCGAATACATGGGGGTATTAATTATAAATAATTTATCTGAGGAACACGTTAAGAAAACTAAACGTTATCAAGATGAATTGAGCCAGAATAAAAGACTTGTCAACGGTGAAAGTAGATTTCGAGCTCAAGTTTTTTTTTAAATTTTAGATATCGTTAATACTCAACTTCAAGAGCGATTTCGTAGTTTGAATGGTATGGTGGACACCTCCAGAGTTTTTCTACCACAATAACTTTTGAAATTCACAGATGACGAGGGAGAATCTTATAGCTTATTTGAGAAATATCAAGAGGATCTAACATATGTTTCCGACTCAACGTTTGTCATTGCGTAACTGTCTAAAGAGTCAAATAACTAAATTGCATTTAGTAAGAGAGTTAGCTCAGTTATTACTGATTGAACATTTTACCATGTCGGCCAGTTTTCCGGACGTGTGTACATTTGTCATGCTATTTTTTACTATACCAGCTACAGTTGCAACTACAGAACGGACATTTTTGAAAGCTCATCAAAAATTATATGAGAAATTCCATGAATCAAGAGAGACTGAGCGGTTTAAGTGTTTTATCAATAGAATATGAAGTTACAAATAATTTAAGAAGCAAATTAGATCAGTTAGTAAAAACATTTGCTGAAATGAAGGTACGTCGTATGAAAATATAATTGTGTCGTTAGATTTTTTTAGAATTACTGTATATATGTTTTTACTAACTGATCTAATATGTTGTAGCATTGTAGAATATGTTGTAGAAGAATTACTGTATGTATATATTGTAGAAATACTGTATATATTACTGTATATAAAATATGACCTATAAAAATTGTTAAATAAAATTACTAAAGAGTTACTTAGACATGTTGTATTATATTTCTAAATTACATTCATATTACATTAATATATCAAAATACTAAAACTGCCCCGAGTTAGATTTTTCCGGGGGCCCCGGCTTGGATAGTTACGCCAGTGTCTTAACTCGTTCTTCCTCTACTACTTTTGTCCCATCGCGTTTACCGGACCACGTTCATGTTATATGTCTTCCAATTGGAAAGTAAATGTCTGATGCACTCAGTTTAAATAAAATCTTAACATTGGCGACTTATAAATTATGTGTATAGTAATAAATTGAACATGCGACACAAAATAACTTGCTTGTCACTACCAGGCGTCACATTAGTTATGGCTATAATATATGTTATGTTGGAGCCAATTAGTTAAATTTCATGTACACGTATCTTTGGAAACTATTTAAACAAGAGTTAACTTAATTGCTTAATTATATTGTTATCGTACGTACATTATGGTTGTGACCTACCATAATATCTGAGGTAACTGATCAATAGTTCAACCTTGTAATTAGACATGTTTGTTCTTTAACTCACACAAACAGACGTTTCAACCCGTATTTTGATCATCCTCATGTGTAAGTAACGAATAAATATTTATTTATCATGACAATAACACACAAGTTTGTCAAAATATTTTGTTCTGAGGCCCATTATAACAAAACATATTTCAAAAAAATAAATATATTACAATAAAGTACAGTCATATACAATAATAATATGATGTATTCAGAACACATATTATAAATTCTTGATAAATGATCTTAAAAATGTGTTCATGTTTCCTGGTGCATACAACATTTTAGAAACACCAAGTTTTATAAATTTCTTTTATTTAATCGTTATGTTGTTCAAATCCATTCTGTAGTAATCATCTAAACAGTATGAAGTAGCCACGGTAAATTTCCTTTTACTTTCTACATACGTGGTAATAGTGAGCGCTTCGTCAGTTCAATGTACGAAGCATATTAAGCTTTACATTTGATTTTATAAACGGCATTTTTTGCGGATATTGTACGTAATTTATCAGTTCTTTTAATTATAAACGAATTTTTTAAATATCGGATAACAAAAATTTATTTATAAAAGGTGTTAATATTATGATTATATCATTGTATGTAAAATGACATTAATAATTTCACTTATCTCAGGTGAACGGGCTTCTCTTTTGTCAGTTAATACTTTTTCCATTCGTTTGTTTTTCTTATGTATTGTAATTGGCTAATAGAATGTTTCGAAGTAGACTAATTTTAGGATTTATTAAAAAACAAAACGTTCATCTGCCAACAATATGACTTCATATATTAAATAACATATCACGGCTCGTTATTGAGCAAGAGAATTTTCAGGTAAGAATTTAAAACACGAGCATAGTAATGTTTGTATCCAATGAAACCTTTCTTTAAAACTTGCCATTAAATTTCAAATAGTTTTTGAAAAATTAGCTTTTCCCCAAAATACGATATCACAACCAATTCTTAGGAAACAATGAGACACGTATTATTATTTAACCATTTCTTGCAAATGTCTTTAACCACATTGGCATGCATTGTAGTTCATAATTTTTTTCTAAATTTACATAAAACCTTGGGTATTCCTCATTACATATTTACGTCCTTTGTTTTGTGTCTGCCAAAATATCTCAAATATAATATTGTGTCTCCCAAAATATCACAAATATAATATTACTGACGAAAACGTTTTATAACATTAAAACAATTAGCAACATACAAACGACGTTTAATTTATCATTCTTTGATAATGTTGCTAACGCTCCACAATTACCAAGTACAGTTTATTTATTTATTTATTATGTAATGTACAGGCAATCGTGGCCACGGTGTCAGCGTGATTGCTCGTTACCAAGTATCGAACCCGGGTGGGGCAAGATAAAATTTGTAGCTTTTCATTTCCATGTCTCAGTTTAAATAGCTGTGGCGTATGAAAAGTTCAACCGCAGTAACCTAATACCTGGATACAGCAATCTGGATTCTATCTAGACGCTGTTCCTCCTATCCCAGATTCACGATGTGTCTAGTGAGTAAACTCACAAACTGAGCCTTACTAGCACTCGTTATCGTGGTCCAAAGTTGATCGAAACGAGAATACAATACAATACAGCAGTAACACATATAGAAAACGCCCGGATCTTACAATTAACTATATTGACATTGCTATATTTACAATGTATCCAACAGTTTGGCAAAGTATAAAATTATAATTTGTTGTTGACAATGTATAGTTAAGTCTCTACACTGAGTAATATATAAAGTGAATAGTAATATACAAAGAATAATATAAGTAAACATAAAATTGTATTCGGTGATCAAGTTTATTTGAGAATTGACTGTCAGTTGTGCCTCGAATGTCAGCGTTGATTCAGTCGATCCAGGAGAGTTTTGAAGTTCGGTAGGGATGGGGCTGAGACAAGTTGTTCAGGCAGACTGTTCCACTGGTCGATTTGATAGGAAGTTCTCTTTCTGGAGACGTTCATGTCTGGTTTTAATTAGTTTAAAGATATATCCTCGGATATGTGGGTTTGTGGAACGAGTAAACATGTCCGTAAGTTCAGGGGAGTTACATAGACCGTTTATTATTTTGTATGTTTCCATCATGTCCATCAGACTTCTCCTGTTTGCGAGAGGCGGTAGTTGGAGTACATTTAGTCGTTGTTCATATAAAAAATATAAATTAAAAAACGCTGCAGAAAGTCGAATTCGACCAATAAGTCTCACAATTCTGGCTTGAGGTGCAGAAATTGTTGTCTCAATTGCATTGAACCCCAAAATGTTGTCAAAATATTGATATAATATTTAAAAAATATTTTCCCTCTAGCGGCGGTTGGGAGAGGAAGTTTGTGTCAAATTGGGTTTGTATCACCAGGAGGATTATTTCTTATGAAAAAACAACAACAAAAATACAAATTGAGCATGAGCGTTCCAACACAAACAAAGACGTCGATAGAAGGTGTGGTCAGTCAGTAAAATTTCCTACTGAATCAGATACAACGTGGTTCTGAATGAGTAGGTTTGCTTCGAATCTTCGTAGGTCCTCCTTGCCCTTATACTATATTTGTAATTTCATGCAAAACACAGCACATACCTCAGAATTTCCAAAGTGTTCGTGTATAATATACATTTTTTGTTAAATACTCGTATTTCTTTGTCTAGAAATATTTATAAGTTTTGAATGCAAGCTTAAAATAATTTACATTTAAGAATATCTTTAAATAGCAACCAAATAGCTTTTAAACGATAAAGAATTCCAAGAACCGTAGAATTGTATTTTCCTTCATTCAGTCCAATTGAACCTTTCACTCTCCTGTGTCAATTAACAACCCCTATTCCTCAGAGTCTCGCAATATTTAAAGCTCCTGTCCCAAAAGTCTGTTAGTCTTAGTTGTCTGTCCTCCAAATCTCAGAGAAGAAAGTTCTCAACTGATTTTCTTGTGTGATTACCTCTTGGTCTTTTCTTTCAAAATTACAAGAAAAATATTAGGTTTTTCTATAATAAAGCATTATGTTTTAATTCTGTATAACCAATGATACAATAGAAGTTAACAAAATTACTTGCTACTTTTTAGTTTGATAGTTGATAAAATGAGATGGTTTTCGATAAATACTCAATAAGAACGTCATGAAGGACGATCTATTAAGTCTGTTTTTATGATTAAAAATTTATTTAATCGAACCATATCTTCAAATACATTAACACCCCCATTTATTCAATTTTGAAAATTGTCCGTCGGAAACAGATATCTATATATGTTCAAGGATTTTCGTTGAAAGAAGTGCAGTCTCGTTTTTTAAACCGAATTAAGATGAACATTTTCTATTTATCAGTATTGTCAATTTTTTTCACCAAAACCACCCCATTATCGGTTTAAAAACTATATTCAATATTCAATTCCGTGGAAAAGTAATATCAACACTTTAAACATACAGAAAAAGTAGTTTTCCGAAAACGGAAAAATCGAAGAAATATTGAAAATTGAATTTATTGAAGGATGAAATTTCTTGCTTTGAAATCGTCCACATTTTAAACGAGATTTAAAACAACATGGGTTTATTTCTTGCTATTCTCCCCTCCAAGATTTCTGTTGTAAAAGTGAAAAATTTACTTACGCCAAATAAATGTTTTAAGTGGGATAATTTATTACTTTGTTTGCCAGACTCACGAAAATGAATTCCTTAAGAAGACTGAAGAAAGTCTTCTTACGTATTTATCATAATGATATTCCAATATTCTACTACTATTAACGTCCTTTTTTTCCTTGGGGTTTTAGGGCTCGTCAACGTCAAAGTCATTAGAGCCCTATTATAATCTAATTAAATAAATAATTAAAATTTTGTGATCTTTTATGAACGAATAATATTATACGTAGCTAAGTAAGTCAAACAAAAAAGGGTTAAAAACTAGAATCAAGGAACAGAAAAGAAATTTAAAATCAGTAGAACAAAGTGTAGTTACCTCACATTACGCTAATAATAATTACTTGATGGATCGAGAAAATACATCAATTTTGGAAGAAGTTAATTCTTACAAACGTTGTATATCAGAAATGATATTCATAAAAAAACATACGCACGGGAGTTTTAATTAACACACAGACACTGAAAAAGTATCTGGTTTATACAATACACTACTATAAAATGTTTGTGTTTCTGCTTTTTTGTAAATATATTTAGTGTTTATATTTCTGTTTATATCATGTTCATTTGTTCTGTTGTTATATTTATTGTTATAATTTGTTATTACTTGATCACATGACGACTACGTAAATCTACGTCGAAACGTAGTGAGCTCTTGACAGAAAAAAAAATTATTCGTTCATAAATGGTCGAAAGTTTTTAATTATGTATTTAATATTTCGATATTACTGTTCAAATGGCTGTGACTGTTAAATTTTAAAACTTTAAAATTGGACGTTCTAAAAAGACAGTGGATCCTAAAAATAATAATATATCCATAGTTTAAACAGAAAAGTTATCTTCTTTCAAAGGAAGACTCAGAACTAAAGCTCTTGTAATGATTTTCGCAGTGAACTAATTCTCTATACGACGTCTCTCTCGTTCTAATTCCTTTTCCATCCAACTTTGTTCTCTCCTCAGAGTGAAAGGATACAAATTATTTTCTTCTATGAATTCCGAATAGAGAGAGATTTCTACCTCTCTGTTGACGAGTACCTTTATTATCAGCACATTAACCTAATTCTCAAAATTAAGCAGGATAACATTTCATGAGCGAGAACCCTTTTAAAGGTATATCACAAAAATCAACACTGGATTTAAAAAAAAGTAACTATTTTCTTTCATAGTTAGGAGTAGTTAAAGATGGAATATCAAAATAAAGCATGTCCTACTTAAAGAGAGAAATATGTTTGATAAGAATGTGTCATTTATTTACCCTGGAGATTCGAAATTAATCTCAGATTGGTGGATTAGATCTGGGAGGAAATGGTGTACAGTCATGGAAGGCGAACGGGTGGTGTAGTGCTTAACACCCCTATGATCAATGCAGGAGTCTTGGATTCGATTTCCGGCTCTTCGCCATTTTCGCCTGACCGAAAGTTATTACAACTAATTTTTAAACAATTATTTTTTATAAACGATTAAATTATTACTAACAATCAATTGTCGATATTGATTAAATAATTCCAGTTTGGATAGTTGCATAATTTAAAAAGTACGAGTCATTTAAAATTAGTACTCCGCGAAAGTGTTTACGCCCAATATGACTGACTTATGATTTGTCGATACATTTTCCCCTGTATTCTGATCCGCAGGGCAGTTCCCTGCCGTAGCAGGGAAGACGGCGAAAGTTACTATACAAATCGCTTTGATCTTTTTCGACTCCGAGCGGGAAACGTGTAACATTCGTAACATGTAGCATTTTGCTACTTTTAGCAATTTCTTTTGAGAAAATGCTACACAAAGTAAATGTTACATGTAGCGAAGTGCTACATTTAGCAAACTCATGAAATTTTGTAGTAAATATAACATTATATAACATTTGCTATATCACAGATTGCTACATAGTGTAAACGCGTCTTTAAAATACTTTTATGAAGAAATATTAAGAAGGGAAAGACTTTAGAAGAAAATGAAATTGATTATCCGAGACTACACAAACATGTCATAATATTGTTTTGTAAACCATCGAGAATTTACAATACTATATTATAACATGTTTGCGTCATTTTTGTTTTATCGTCAATATGTATATTATTTTAGTTTATATTTTCATTTAATGTCTTGTTCAATTGTTCTGTTGCTGTGTTTCTTGCTAGAATTTGTTACATCTGACAAACACACAAACAACGAGTCGAAATGTTGTGCTCTGAAATGCACGAAATAAATCGTAAACGTCCATAAAAAAGGTCATAGGTTTTAATTAATTAATCTTAATATTCCATTTTATATTTTTCTTGTCTGTTCAGGTTTCTATACAGTAGAAGGACACATTTACACAAACTTCTTTAGATTCACATCATACAAAAACTACTGAAGGTATTGAAATGAATTTTACCTTTACTTATTACTTAGGGATGAATGTAGGATATAAGATAATTATCATTTCGATGCGACACGCAAGCATGGAATAAGAAACATAAAAGAAAAATAAGCTATTACTTTTTTATCATACGTAGAAATATATGACTTCTATTTTGTTATTCAAATAGAACCCCATGTTTCATCATGTGGAGTATAAGTACCTTGCTAATTTTGAATTGCTTGGAAGGTTCCGCGGACATTTGAGTGGAATGAATAGAAGTTCTCCAACCTCTTTTTTTCGTAGTTTAACTTCTGATTCCATAAACCAACATTTCATCGTGTTTTTCTCACACCGGAGTAACAAACTTAATGTGTATGAGCATTCTTTCACTAACGCATGAATAAAAAAATTGGTTTGCTTCTTTTATGTCCCCATTTGCATATCACATAATTATGACCATTTTCGTTGATTCGTTATCATTATTTACAATAATGCATATTTAAAATCTATTCCTGATATGGAATAAACAGTAAACTCGTTGATTCGTAAAAATATTTCGTTGTTTTTTGTGTCAATCAGAGCTCTGTTGAAAGCAATAATAAAAATACGAGGCGTGAAGGAAATTGAGAAAAGAATGTGTGAGCATGAAAGAATTTTTTAGACAATTCTTCGCAATACATGTGATGCATAGATTTTCTTTACTCCAATTAACACAGAGTAAAACAAAACTGAGGGTTCGCTATTTTTATGCATATTGTACATCCGATATCTTTCACAAGTAAGACGCAGAATGGACTTCCAGATAGAGAGATCTGAAGTTAAAAAATGGAGTATAAAGACGTTGATGGACAAATTATAACATTTAAAGATTTTTAATAAAAACGCAGTTATGATTTAAAATTAAGTCGATTTGTATCGATGTTAAACAATTAGCACCTTCATTTCTATTCACTACTGAGTAAATTGTTACATAATTTTCTGAAATAATACATATAATTTAAGAGATGCATTAAGAAATGGTAATAAAATTTGAGTTGGTGCTAAGACAGCATGTCAAAATTAATATACCAAGTGTTTTCCAAATTATTATTATTGAAGTCATTATCGAATGCTAGACTACTTGGTAGATGTTTCAAAGTTCTTTATTTTCATTCAGATCGATAACATGTAGAAATTCCGTCTTCAAATTACAGGTACTCGTTTTATAAACCTCATGAAAATATAATTTTCTCGATTTGAACGTGTCTATATGAATTTAAATAAGTTTTGAAGTAATAAGTTTAAATTTTATTATCATCATTATAATAAAATGCCAAGAACCACATTTTGTCGAATGCTTTAAGGGTAATACACTCAAACCGTAATACAAATAGTTTTACCAGGTAATCACAGGTCGAGCACGCCGTGATCGTCGTCTACAACTATGGAGACATACTGAAGCCAGGGTTGGCTATTAGGCTAACATAGCGAAAAGAAGAGGTCTTCCGGGAAATTTCTGAGAGAGTGAACGTCTGACTTTCTGCGAAATGTAAACCCAAAGGTAGAGCACTATGTCCAATACATATGAAACATTTGGTAACGAATAAGAGAAGTATTACATGCCATTACCATGTGTTCCACGGAAAATCGTATGAAAAAATTATATTGTTTTTCTTACATTTTTCTGTATAATGATATTTGTTTCGTATTGATATTGTGTTTCTATACACTGATTTTGTGTATAGTCAAATATATTGTGTTGTCTTCAGCAATTATCTTTGGCGCTTTCAGAAACGCCACAGTTTTATTGCTCAGAACGTGTGGTCGCAGAGACCTGGCAAGTAATTTGTAAATCTCTTCCCGCTATCCGATAACAGAAACCATTATCGCGATTAGATCTCTGAGCACACGGGAAACGCTGTTTCTTCTTGACATCACAGGGGAAAACTGTCGGAAACAAAAACAGTGAATGAAAACCAAGTTCGACTCTTAATTTATCTGATTCGAATATTACTTATTATACGCGATATTTTGTGACCACAAGGCCCAGATGTTCAAAACGAAAGCACTAAATTGCAGAAAGAGGTAATTTTTATTTTAGTGAACGTTGGTCATAGTAATATTTACTTTTAAGAATAATTAAAAATCTTGATACTTTTTTCTCACAATTAAAAATGTGAAGAGACGTGAGAACTCACCCGCGTGTCGTTGGCGAGCAGCCGTAGACGATAACCCGGCAGCAGGCCTCGCTCGTTGACATGGCGCACGGCCAGCCTCGCCGCCGCCAGCTCACTGCGACCTCGCTCACGCGCCGCAACACCACCTGCCGTCAGCTCGAAGAGTCCTAACAGAGTGAGAGGTGACAATGCGCTGCTATGTCCATTCGCGTCGATGTCATCTTCTTGCGCCGCCACTTGGGCGACGGACGCCGAAGACGTCGCGGCTGCAGCCACCACCCGCGCTAACTCTGTTTCGTCACTCAACGCAGCGGCTGCCGGTGCCTCCGCTCGCTCCCAAGACTCTGAAGGATCAAAAACAATACAAAATCATTCTCTTGTTTTTTATCTCGAAAATCATAAGGAGGGAACACTTTGCTATCTCTTACATTTCTCAACTGCTTATTGCTTTCAAAAGAAAACGGTATAATTTTGTAATTTTCGAAAAAAATACATAAAAAATGAATGCTCAAGAATATTAATCATAAAGTGTCTTCTTATATATATTTTATATTCGATAATGTGCTCCATAGTATAGGTTGTTTAATATATAATAGGGAGTGGATATGTTCGCTAATCATGGGGAAGAAACTTGCGTGCTATAAATTTTTTAATAAGTTCTATGGGGAAAATGCCTTCATCTAATAGTTTGATAAAGTTATTTCATATAAAATATTGTTTTGAACTATAAAATTAAGTATTAAATGCTAAATAATAAGATGATGGTAACTTATACAAACAGTAAGCACCTTAACGTGCTATTGTGATATTGAATACTTTCTTCTTCCCTCATGTTGTATGTCCCGCGAGAGGAGCAGACTGTCTAATTTCTGACGATTGTATCAAAGTATTAGTTAGATCTTTTAAAGCTCTGAAACTAATAATAACTTGTACATGTAATTTTTTGCTTAAAATTACAAACATATTGACATTCTATTAGTATTATAACTCGCAGCCAACTTTTTATCTTATCTAGGAACTTTTGCTTAAATTTTTGAATCCGCCTCTGCCTTAGGGCCCTTTATCGGAATTGATGGGATGGTCCCTTGCTTGCTTCCGGAGAGTAAATTAGTTTTTTTTCCTCCACGTGGTCATACGCAGTTTGTACTGTTTTTTGACAATAAATGTATTATTATTATTATAATTCTTGAAGAGAAAAATTACAATGGGTTTCACATGCACTTAAGGGTGACATTTTGCTGTATCATGACTTAGAGTAGTCTTAATACCTCGAAATGTTTATTTGTAGTCTAAAAATTTATGTGAGTCACTTATCCAGCGAAATAATAATTTGTTGCTAATATGATGTACTTTAGACATTATTAATTTCTACATGTACCTAAAAGTACATGACTATTGATTTTTTCATATTTTTATCGTTTCCATATCCATAGCAGAAAAATTAAATAGACCCTTATGATGAAATATTGACCAAAATGAAAATCATACAATGTAAAAAACGTGATTTGCGTTGAAACGTTTGTGACGAAACATTGCAAACATTTATGCAAACAAACAAATTACTCACATGTACAAGAAAATAAAAGCATTTTTTATTATTTGCATTTAATGAATTCTTATTAAATTGCTCTATTGTAATAGCCGAAAAAATCACTGCACTGAACGAATGAAACATTTATAATGATATTTTCTTAGATCTCCTGAATGGATTAAACTCACTGCATGATTTCATTTGGATTGACCCATATCTTATTTTAGCATAAATTATGCAGAATTCATTATTACGGTTTTTGTTCTGGACGTCTTGAAAACCAGTAATAATATGAGGTAGAAATAGTATTTAATTTTTCTATTGCGTTAAAAACTTATACGAATAAGGTAAATAATCATACTTAGAATACTTTGAGACGTGAAACGTTGAGATGAAGTGTTAGCAGTTGAATAAGAAAAAAACAAGAGAAAGAGAACTAAACCTTGTGTATCAAGGTAAAATAGCAAACTGTAAGAAGACTTCATGAGAAAAAAAGAAATTGGAGAATAACAGAATGGGTCAAGAAAGTCTGCATCTCGGTAATAATTACATAAAAGTTCTTAATAAGCAAATTAGAATGATTTGCAAAATAATATTTTTTTTCTTCTTGCAGGCCTTCGTATTTTAAGTTTTGAAATTTTACTAATGAAGTCATCATGTCAGAGTAACTCTGCAGTCTGCGAATCGGAATGTTTGCAGAATTCGATAACGGAACGTCTCGAGCGTTCTGTACACACTAACTTGCTTCTCTAATTGTAGTCAACGGTGAATACATTTCAATTCATTTTGTTCAAACAGTAAAGGCAGTAAAACTCATAAAAAGAATTGAATTACCAACTTAATTTCTGTCTCAAAACTGTATCTACTTTTTCTACTTTCAAAATCGCATTCAAGAAAATAATATATTTCTTTTCATATTAATTTATGTGGGGATGGTACATAAAGACAACGTAACCATTACTAAGTGATAACTAGTCTAAATTTCTTATTAGGATGAAAATAATTTTGACTAGGATATAAACATTTCTTGCAATTTCACTGTTCAAACTGTTCTCACAACTCGTTTCCGGCTCTAAAGTAGGTTCCCAAGACTACCGACGTAAAGCAGAATATCGCCAGGAACTCATTTGCGAGGAATGGAAATGAGGTTTATTTAAGGGATACAATATTACACATTGTGGTTCACCGTTGCATTTAACATGCACAACACATAATGAAATACTTAAACCCTTCTGGATAAGGAGCACTTGAAAGAGATCTGCCCATCTACTGAACTGAGCTACAAACCAAAAAGACTGAAATTAAAGCGTGTTCTACCTGAAACGATACGATCTTATGGTAGGCTATTTTATGCATTATACTACTTCAACCTTGCGTTCAAACTTTGGGACATCTTAAGGTTGTTACAATAGGGTCATATGTATAAAATAAAATGTAAAAATGTTAAAAAATATACGTACAAGGGAGTTTTGTTTTAAACACAATCCACCAAATTTATTTTTCGGAAGATATTAAACACAAATTGAATTTCACCAATAAACAAGAAATAGATTTGTGATGGTTATTAAACGATCCAATTTAATAAATAAGTTATTGTGTTACATTTTTTTGGAGTTAAATTTTGAAATTTTATGAAAAGCAATTTTCTTGTTGGGAATAAAGAGAATATTGAATAGCTACGATAATCCAGAGGACTCATTTCGTCTATGAATGAATAAATCTATTAATTGATGAATCTATGTATCGACATACGTTGCAAAAACTGCACAAAGAGGTTTAAAGAAAAAAAATCAGTTTTCAATTCACAAACCTTTACCGATTTGTCAAACACAACTGAAAGAAAAGCTTTGTCATAAGTTTTTTATATTCATGTGGTATTGGAATACACTCGAAATAAACGCACAGCCGATAAGAGTTGACGGTTCGATAGAATTCTTTTGGACGAAAATCCAATTTCGTGTGTAGTACAACTAGTCTTGTGTGTTGACGCTTGTCTTGGTGACTCACTGTGCCCGTCGCTCGCGGTGTGCGTGGGAGGGAGGGAGGGAGGGAGGGAGGAAGGTCGCTGCGGAAGGCGAGCGACGCTATGCTGCGCTGCGAAGGCGCGAAGTGCGAGCGCCAGCCAGCGCTAACAGCAGACGGCGGCGTCGAAGGCAGTGAGGGCGGATACTGAAACGGAAATGGAGGAGAACCGGAAGATGAGCGCAGAAGCAAGCTCGTAAGCGTAGGCGGGCGCTTAGGCAAGGGTAGATGCGGAGCTGGGAAGGCGGAGGAAATGACCTACTTGGAGTGGGAGAAGAGCCGCGAAAGCAGACAAAGATGGGGAAGAAGCTTTGCGAACGTACGCGGGGTGGGGGAGGAGAGGGAAGCGCGTGGATGAAATTGACAGAGACGGAAATGAAATGGGACAGCGACGAAAGTGCAGGGAGGATGGAGACAGAAGGCACGTTAAAATGGAAGGGGAAATATGATGATTTCAGAAAAGAAATCAGGTTGATATAGAAATGAAGCAGTAGAATGAATAGAATAGATATTGTGATGTAGCATTAATAAGGAGAATGGAAACTGATGGAGTGGAGAGAAGACAGAATCATGTGGAGGAGGGAAAAGAAATAAACATACATGGGAAAAAGGAGAGAAAATATTAATAGTAGTGGAGAGGGGTGGATGAATGAACTGATGTAAGGAGTGAATATAAAGCCGAGGATGCAGAGCGAGTGGAAGAAGGGTAGATATGGAGGTGTTACGAAGGGGGGCATGACGGGGTTGTATATGTAATCAGCGTGAAGGCGGATAGCGTTGTTAGAAGAGAGCGGGTTTGGTGCACGCGTCTCAGCATCTCCCTGGCAGCCTTTGACGAGCTCATCGCTTCTCGCGGAGGAGTCGTTAGCATGACTGCTCAGTGGAGCGGTGGTTGTGTAGGCGGAGAATAGCAAGCGAACGGGTCCTCCTCGAGCGGAGCGGAGCGAGGCGTGCGAGCGGAGCGATATGAGGGCTCTCGGAGTGAGAACGGGAGCCAGGGAGTGAGTGAGGAAAGCGATCGGGACACAGCTGAACGAAGGGACAGAGAACCGCCAAAGCGAGCGAACTGCAACGGAGCGAGTCGTCACCAAACGCTACAAAGCTTCGAAAATGAGTTCGTGGTTGTTTGGAAAGCACGGAAGCCCTATTCACCTCGTATTGCCCCGATCGCATTGAATAACTCTCCAACTGAATCAAGTTTCAAATATTTGAAAATGATACTAAAAAAGATTTAACGGATAAATGAATGTTCATTACAACACCAAAAATTTTTCCAGAAGGAAAATCGATTGATGGGATATAATCTCATAGCGAGTCAGACGTACTTTGAAAAAAGCTCTTATTCAATAAAACTCTATTCACTGATTCCTAAGTTAATTAAAAGGTATGAGAAATTATAATTGCGCATTATCGCTTACTTCAGTAGAGTTGAAAATGGAATTCCTACAACTGTTGAACACTCGGGCAGATTTCCCGCCAAGTATGGATTCTTTACATAATTAAAATCTTGAGTTTAGTTCAACTTTTCGTTTGAATTTCATTTAAATGAAATGCTTCAATAATGCCTAAATGAGAGGAGTAAAACTTATGTCGATTTAATTCACGACAAACTTTGTCCGAAGCAATAAACCTCCCTTCAGTATTTGAGAGATTGTAACCAATGAGTTAGGGCTGAAAATAATAATGAAGCTACAAGGCGTTTTAAGTTTATTTGGGTCAATGAACTTATTCAAAACTAAGTATTGTAATAACTTGTAAGAGTTATAAGCTAATCATGAACAGGAAAAAAATATAAATTGTAATATTGTGTTTTATAACAAATTATTTGTAATTTATCAGATAACTATAATAAATAGAAATATGCAATGACAATACACAATGCAATTGGATCTCTGAATCAAATAATAAATCCTGGTTAAGGAAAAAAACATTAAATTATCTTCCACAAAATTAATTAAAATGTTTTATTACGAAACCGACAAGTTTCAGGGAGTTTTCCATATTAGTGTACTACGGCAATAAACAAAATACACAAGAAATCTAAAAAGTACAATATACAAGTTAAAAATAAATAAACCTAAATATAGAAAGATGAAAGCTTAGTAACATACAATGTAATAAACGTACTTAAATAACATATAATCTGCATCAATAATTCGGTCTCGATTAAATATAAATTGAGAGGTATCGATTCAATCATACTATTTATTTGGAAGAATAGTAATGCAGTGAATGGTCAATGGTCATAAGTAAATGGAGACGACCAAATAAATTTAAAGTGGTTGTAGTTTTTACATCAGTTTGTTCACTGAGGTAAAGGGATGAAGGGGTTACAATATGTCTAGGTGGATCAGAAACACACAATAATTTCCAAACAAGTAGATTACGATTTTCACAAGACGTCGGTTGCAACCACGAAAAAATATATCAAGAAGCAATTGGTAATGTGGGATGCTGAGAAGCAACTAACCATTTACTCAACAACATTACATCTTAATTACTGTTTGTTTGTTTTTTCATCAAAAAATATCTAAATATTTTTACAAGTAAGACTGTAAAGAAATCACTTTTCCAGAAACATGGAAATGAATTGGCTTCCGTTAATGAAGACACAGTAACAGACGCTTTTAATAAATCAGGTAAAATATTTCGTCGAGAGGACTGGTAAGTAATCAATCATAAATTTAATTTGTGAATCAGAAATTCACAATAACTTCCAAACACATTAAGATCATGATGTAAAATATTCCCCTTTATCAAAAGAGAGAGCGCGATAAATTCCAAACAATAATATTTTATTAGGTCAGAAAGACAAGCATTCATCTTTTTCATTAATTAGAGGGATACTTATCTTTTCTTAGTGAAATAAAAAAAAATTATTTTATTTTACGGAGAGATTGAGGAAAAGAGTATTGTGTATAAAGTTCAGTTTGTGGAAGAGTGTATTAGTATCTAGATGAATAGAAGATGTATTAAAATTTCTCAACTAGAATGAGGTAAAATTTTACAAAATTTAGGATATATAATTAAGATCAATAACATTATTAGAATTATTAACACTTCCCAATACCAGATTTGTTGGAGGGTGTAAATAATAATATCCACTACAAAATTGTGCATCTAAAATTTCAGAACATTAACATGAATTTAGAATTTTTTTAACACACAATGACAATCTGTCATATAATTATAAAATATTACGTAGAAGTTATGAATTTTAATTGTGTAGAAAATATAGCTCCACTCAAATCATTCCTTGAATATCAGTTAAGGGATAATCAACAACTGTTCTTCAGAATATAGGAAGACTATATCGTGAACGACATAAAGTAGCATTACTCTTTTTGATTGATGATTTAAATTTTTTTTGACATAAATACTGTGTGTTGTATTCGTAATTCATACATCGTAATTACATGTAATTTTACATCGCACATAAATGAGATAATGGTACTTAGAAGATAATCATGTATTGACGTTTTCATCATAAGGTTTTTTTTACTTTCATTTAAGTTCCCTATATTTTCTTGAGATAAAAATTCTGTGGGGAAGGGGTGTAAGGTGGAATAGTGAAGTAAGATAGGGACTCAAGTAAAATCAACGTTCTGTAGTGGAAATATTGTTAACAACGCTTCGGACGCCATATAACAACAAAGTGACATAAATAGTGACAAAATATAAGTGCAATATAAAAAAAACTCACGAAATACAGAAAAAATATACTGTAATGATTTAAAGAATATTTACAGGTATCCAATACCTACAGCACAACAATGAACATTGTTCTTAATTTATCTACCGGTAATTTAACAATAGGCTTAACATTTATTTGTTAGCGAATTAATCTTATAATAAGTCACTTATTATAAATATATTCCAGTGGATGTAATCTTATT
>NNCF01126076.1:98261-113607 GCA_002313205.1 Laupala kohalensis | reverse complement strand
CATACTAGCTGATTCGCACGGTCGTCAGATGTCCTCCGTATTGCGTGGATTTCTTCCTAGCCAGTTCTCAGTCTCCGGTTTCTTTAAGCCAAACGCTCGTTTGGCTGAAGTTATTCGAGAACTGGACACTTACACTAAAAAACTCACAGAGCGGGACACAGTAATCATCATAGGTGGGCAGAACGATATTAACTTGGGTGGTCATTTCAACGCGTCTGAACATCTACAAAAACTAAAAATGGCCTTCTTGCACACGAACATTGTGCTCTCTAGCCTGCCTCCACGCTTTAACGTTCCACAAATAAACCACGAAATTAACTTGGCAAACATCTCCTTAAAACATCACCTGGCAGACACAAAAATCACATTTTTTTCATTTGCAACCACACCTGACTGCCAAGGACTTTACCCAGCACGGTTTACACCTGAGACCGTCCGGGAAACAGCACTTCTGTTCTTTTCTAGCTTCACATCTGACCTCACATCATCCACCTGCCCCACTACCCACTCCTACAGATGTGTATAAGAGACAGTATATATATATAGTAACATAAAATAATCATGGAGGAGAATAAAACCACCCCACGTTTCGGCGCAATATAACAATATAAAATTCATTCACCCTAAATAAAGGAAACTTATCTAGCCCACTTGGTATGATGAGTCACAGAGATGAGATATCCTCTGCCTACAAATAAGTAAACAAATATAAGGGGGTTTGAGTTCGGCCGGTCTTTGGTGTGAAATACACATTAATCCTTCTCAAAGGAAACACAGCTTCTAAAACCGTTGGTTTAATTACTCTTACAAAGTACATGAATACAATATTTTTCTTGCTATCTTCCTTTAACTCTCCCCCAAGAGGCATGCAATAAAAACTACCCGGTTACACATTTCGAATTAACACTGACTTTTAAATTTTCTCCACAGAATTGGTCTGTATGACAATGTTTTGGAGCGTAGGGGTCATTTGATGCCGTAAACGTTCTTTATAATTGTCCATCTTTAAATAGTGTCTCATAACAGTCCATGACACATCTACGCCTAAAGTCTTGGTCACGTTTTGAACACTGCCTGACCTCTTGAACACACCTAATTATTGGAATGAGGTGCCGTTATGGTCCCTCCAAAGTAGTTACCTTACCAAATAGGAGTAATCAGCACCAACCGTCGTGGGAAGCCGTAGCCTTAACGGAAGGTGTGGTCGCACCGACTCCACCTCGTCTCGCCGCCGCGGCTCCTTACGTACCAGAGGTGCCCTCGAGCAGTCCTTGGCTAGTCACGGCGGCCCTGCCAGCTCGTAACCTCCATCGAAAATCGGATGTTGATTGAAGCCATCTTTACGAAACTCGATGAAAAATTAATCGTTCTTTTTGTTCACGCAATGACAATATTGAAATACTTAGCAAGGTCAGAATGTTCAGGCGCCTTCAAACTAACTTTGTCGAAAAGTCTTTTAACTAAAGTGACAAGGAAAGATACCGATGCCTGTCTAATAATGCATCACAGTCTCAGTGCATCTCATTCCGTCTCACGAATAATGTCTCATGAACAGTATCTCGATCAAAGTATCTATCACTATCTATTTCTCAAAAATAATCCCGAAGAGTCTCCGTTCCAATATTAAATAGCAAACTCCCCTCCTTTCTTACTGAACTAAGCTAGTTTAGCTCCATCCAACGTCTATATCATTCTCCCTTTTTAACCAGTTCTCAACAACTTGTGACTCACATGACTTGCCCCGACTGTTTACACTTTCTGTGACGTAGTTATCTTTACCAACCAATTACTGATCGTGTTCTAATTACAAAACGCCTTGCATCGTGGCCTGGTATTTTTCCAAAGTTGACATCCAATTTCAATTTTTTTTTCAATTTAATATCAACACACTCGTGTCGTCAGTCGTGAGAATACGACGGAGATAGTCTGCTGTATGTATATGTGGATAAGGAACAGAAAATAGCGAACACATTCTTTGGGAGTGGAGATATATGGTCAGGAAAGGAGTAGGTTGTAACGGGTTTTAAAAGAAGGTATATTTTTGCCGAAGGAAAATAAGTTATTGATTGTAACAAAGAAAAGATAGTATCCATACGTCAATTATATGACAAGTGGGACAAATCAGAGATATTCTGAAAACACCAAGTAGCAAAATGTAGATGAGCGTACACATTCTTGAGAAAAGACGGTATCAGTTACCAGAAGTCATGATAACATCATATACGATAGCTTAGAGATGTATTAACACAATTGGGGAAAAAATAGTTCAAAGAGCAGAGTGTCTTGCAATGACAAGCGTTTCAGGTTAGACGGTCCGTAAACACGGATACCAAAACGAATGAAAAAAAATGGTTGGGGTGGGAATGAAGTATAAGTAAACATCGTAAAAAACGACCGATATTAGTGTTGAATAAATCATTTTGGAACCACTGAAGAAGTGACACCCTCATTGCCAGATCACGATCACCGTCTATAAGGAATAAACACCCTTTGTGTTGGGGTGAGAGGTGGAATGTAAAAATAATCGAAAGTGACCGACATTAGTGTTGAGATCATAGTTCTCGTGGTCGCTGAAATTAGTAGTGATATTCTCAAAGACGTCATAGTCCTAAATGAGTCCGTATACAGTCTTAGAGAAGGGGATGCCTTTCCTCCCTTCAGCTGGCTCTACAGTCCCAAATGGATCTTCGCCTCCTCGACAAGCCTCCTCCAGTTTTCCCTGTTTTTTGACGCCAACTTCCAGTTCATAATCCTTGCTTTCTTCAAATCTTCCTCCACACAATCCCACCATCTACTTCTTGGTCTTCCTCTTGTCCTCACTCCAAGTTGGCCATTTACCTCTTTGACAGGAAAATTCGCAGGAGAATCTATGGAGGGGTTAAGGAGAATGGTCAGTGGAGAGTACGGTAGTTGTAACGAAATAGCGCAGTTGTATCAAGATACTGAAGTTGTCACGTACATAAGAGTAAGTAGATTGAAATGGCTGGGTCATGTTAATAGTATGGATGAGAGCAAAACTGGAAAGGTGGTGGTAGAGAGAAGGGGATGCCCTGTAAAAATTATCGTACGTGCCAGATACCAGTGAAGAGTCTATTTTTTGGCGTTATTGTGTAGATAGTGACATCCTGATATCGTGTAAATCATTTCAGTCCTCATAAAAAAAAGATACCCCTAGCACTATTTGGGAACGGGGTGGAAATGGGCTTACATGTAAATAATTTTGAAATATAAAATAATATGCACAGGATTTTTTCAGGGTTACTAAGAAGTTTCACTATTCTACCAAATCCGTAAGGAAACCACTAACGTTAATAGATAACACTCTCAGAGGATACCAATGAAAATGAGAAAGTATAAAGTTGCAGACATATTACAGAATTCATGCGTGCAAAGTCATGCGGGTACTCATTTAGTATTCTATACTATAATGAAAAAATTCAAAGAGAAAAACGTTCTCTTTAATGTTCTTGTCAAAAACGTTATTCTATATTTTTCTATGGAATTAATATTTCAGTTATACATGATAGTTAAAGTTCTGTCCGCAGAGTCATAGAAATGTATGGATTACTGGTCAACTGCAACGATTTCTGTAAGAACTAAAACTCTCGCTCTAGATCAGAAGTCAGTTTTTTTCTAACATATTAATGACGAATGAAGATATTCTCTTCAGAATTAAAACTTCCTGAAAAAAATTAAGTTTCTGACCAATTAAGTACACTTTTGTTTGTTGATTACATGGATAACTTAGACGACACACCACAGCTTTGCAACGTATCTACATCGTTGGACTCCTGCGTTGTGAGTTGGGCTAGTTTACCTTTTAAGGTAGACATCAATACTTTCAATTCGATTTCTTTTACATAACATCCAAAATTTTCCATCAAATACCGAGACGTCTTCCTTCCCTAATAATCTTCATGTAGCACTCTTTGTGACTTCTAATATATTTTGAAGTATGCTGGCATCACATTAAAAGCGTGTTTATAAACAATAAAAAATAAAATATCATTATAAATATAGAAAATATTCATACATAAATCATATTTTAACAATTATTTTAAACGCCTTAAAGGGAAGAAAAGAATGTAAGAAAAGTAATAAGTAATCATGTAAATTGCTTCCTGACTTATTTTATTAAATACGTATTTAATTACGTAATTTGATTGGCTAGCCTGCTCCTGGCGTTAGCTGCGATCGTGAATGAGCTCTCTATATTTTTCAGTTTAATCTTTCTAATTGTTTTATTTTTTCGAGTTTTTTGTGGTTCAGTAGTTGTATTTAGATCCTAACTTTCTTTGTAGTGTAAAATTCTTTGTTCTGTGTGAGTGTTAAGTGAAAAAACACTAAAATCATTTCCTAAGGTTTTCAAATCCAAATATAGTTTCATATTGTTTTCATTCAATGCTTCATTCAAATGTGTGATAAAGTTTACGCAACTACAAACGGAATCAAAAAATTTAACTTCCTGGTGCATTAAAATTTATTTGGTGTATTTAGATTTTCTGGTGCGTATACTATTACATCATTATTAACTTATAAATAACGTACTCTATTCTTGCACTGCTCAAGTTTCGTCGTCGTAAATAGAATTATTCCAATATTTTACCATTTGTTTTCGTGATATTTTTGTAGTTATTCATTTCAATCTAACATAATATTGCCTTAGTTATTGTCGAATTAATTTATTTGCAGTTGTCGTCCTAAATTATTTCTGTCATTTGAGTTGTCGGTTTATTTACTTATTTAAACCCTGCCCTATTGTTGCACCCAAGTTTTCGTCGTCATCATTTCATAGAATTATTACATCATTTTACAATTAGTTTTTCTTGATTCTTTCGTATTTATTTACATTTTAACACAATATACGGTAGTTATTGTCGAATTAATTAATCTTCAATGGTCGCCCTAAATAATAATTTCAATCATTTTTATCGTCAGTTTGTTTGTATATTTAATTTATTTAATATCTCATTTGTAACTTCCGTAGTAATAAATATATTATTATACTAACAACCTTCATTCAGTGTTAGTTGTCAGTTTTCGTGTATTCTCATTTGCTTTTGTCGTTAAGTTGTTAACTAACTCACAACAATGGACACTATCGCATTCCTCAACTCATTTAAAGCTCTCTTCAGAAGGCGTACAATGACTTGGTACATTATATTGCCACATGAATCAGTGCGCTGGAAGAGGTTAATAAGAACATGATCGGCGGTTGGACAACAGGAATTCTCGCCGTCCTTCCAACTGCTACCATCCGGTCAGACCAACGATACATGCACCACCCCAACTCTTCACTCAGAATAGGTTTAGTGTGTTAGATGACATGTCCCTGTTTCCTCCCTTCCCGTAGATTACCCAAAGCTGTTCACAAACCACGCACTGGTAAGCACAGCCGCCCAAAACCACGTAAAGTAGTGCTATCCAGAGATGAAACCAACACTTCCACGCAGAAATCAAACGTGCTCATATTAGTCGATTCGCACAGTCGTCAGATGTCCTCCTTCATGCGTGGATTGCTTCCTAGCCAGTTCTGTCTCCGGTTTCTTTAAACCAAACGATCGTTTGGCTAAAGATATTCGATAACTCGAAACCTACTCTAAAAAACTCACAGAGCGGGACACAGTAATCATCATAGGTGGGCAGAACGATATTAATTTTGGTGGTCATTTCAACGCGTCTGAACATGTACAAAAACTAAAAATTGCCTCCCTGCATACGAACATAGTGTTCTCTAGCCTGCCTCCACGCTTCAACGTTCCACAAATAAACCACGAAATTAACCTGGCAAACATCTCCCTAAAACATCACCTGGCAGACACAAAAATAACATTTTTTGATTTGCAACCACACCTGACTGCCAAGGACTTTACCCAGCACGGTTTACACCTGAGACCATCTGGGAAACAGCACTTCGGTTCTCTTCTAGCTTCATATCTGACCTCACATCATTCACCTGTCCTTTTACCCACTCCTACATCTCCTCTTGCTCCTACCTCATCTCCTCCTCCACCATCTTCTGCTCCTATCTCATCACCATCTCCTCTTCCTATCTCCACACCCATTTTTTCTCCTGTCCGCGTTCTTTCCCCTACTGCTTCATCTCCCACATCCTCAGCTATTCCTGCTGCCGCCCCCATACACAGTTACAACTTGCGCTCAGGAGTACGATGTGGTACACAAGGGTGACAATCGCGTTCAGGTGCAGTGTGCGGACTTGACCCGGAACTAGAAGCTGTACCAAATTCAAATTCGTCTCCACAATCTAACGTCAATTCCATTTCTCGTGAATCACAAACTCTTTGCGAAAATTAAATAATTATATTTCATTATAATGTCCAATCCCTTTTAAACAAATTGACAGACATTGAAATTCTGGTACACAAAAGTCCACTCGATTTGCTATGCCTCACAGAACATTGACTTTCAACTAACAACATCAACGATACTGCTATGTTTAATTATTATTTAGCAAGTTACTACTGTCGGCAAAATGTTAAAGGAAAAAATCCGTACGGAGGTACGTGTATCTNCAGGCTACGAGAATTTCTGCGTAGATAGTGTGTTCGAATTTTCTGCAGTTAATCTGACCGACACCGGTATAGTTGTTTTATGTATTTATAGACCACCTCAATCAGATCTTGACATATTTTTTCGGAACTTCGAAATTGTTTTAAAACATTTCACATATAAATTTACTAAATCTATCATTATATGTGGCGATTTCAACATCTATTTCCTGAGTACATCCGACTCTGCACATTCACCAGTTAATCAATTCATAAATCTTATCGACTCCTTCAACCTTCCTACTACGATAAACGACCCCACTCGCCTTTCCGGCTCATCTCAAACATTGCTAGATCAAATTATCGTCAACAATGGAATCTCGTATCACTCTGAAGTGTTTATCGCCGGATACAGCGATCACCTTGCTCAAGTATTGACATTTAATAATAAACTAAAATACTTAAAATCCTTTACAACTTTACAAGAGAGTTTAATGACACAAATCAATCCATATTTATAAATTATTTGCGTGAAGAAACATGGAAAGATATTTACAATTGCCAAAACACCGACGACAAATTCAATGTATTTATCTCAATATTCCTAAATCACTACAACTCAAACTTTCCCATAAAACGCAAGTTAATTAACACAAGGAAATACAATAGATGGATCACCCAATGGATAAGAATTTCTTCAAAAAACAAACGCCGTTTATATTATCTTTCAAAACGCTATAACCTACCACCCGAATTCCATAATTTTTCTCTGGTTTTCCTTCGGGTAGAGGCGAATCTTATAGTTTCTCTAGGCTTTGTCTAGGGGCGTGTTTATTGTAACAATAAATTGTGAATTTAGTGTTATTTCAACTAGTGATTTTTAAACACTTTACTGAGAATAATCTATAGTACGACAATAATTTGTACATGTACATTTTTTGCGTTAAATTACAAATATATTGACATTCTATTAGTATTATAACTCGCAGCTACCTTTTTATCTTATCTTGGAATTTTGCTGAAATTTTGAATCCGCCCCTGCTTTACGACCCTTGATCGGAATTGATGTGATAGTCCCTTTCTTGCTTCCGGAGAGTAAATTAGTTTATTGTCCTCCACGTGGTCATACGCAGTTTGTACTGTGTTTTTTTCAATAAACTTATTAATTAAATAATTCTTGGAACAATTTATTCCTTATCTTACATCTGTCAGGAGAGTCGACTTCAAATAGATTAAATTGAAATCCGACAGCAACCAAAAACACTCCACGATCTGCACCATTCATGAAGTTTTTCGCAGATTGTGATATTGAAGAGGAACGCACGTTTCTGATTAAAGCAGCGTGGACGTGCCCGGATCACTGAATTTGCATTCCGGATAACTTTCCTGCGCCAGAGTTTTCTGTATTTTAATCTGTATTCTGCTGGTCGTTAGACAAGTTCGTTGTCGCAAAATCCCCTCTTGTCCCTGTCACGAAATACTCGTCGTCTGCCGGAGCGGATTTACAGCTTTGGCCATTCTACCTGTGTCTAGCGAGTTATAGATGTTATTCTGTGTACAGGTCCTGATGGGGACACATCTTCGAAAATGTAAGTAAAAATGTACGTTTACTTACGTGCGCTTCAGCTCTAGACAAAGAGTTTTTAAGTTTTTGTTTATACTGATGGGAATACATTGACATTGATACAGTTACATGGTGGCCATCAACTGTGTTGAATCGTTGTGCTATACTTTGGTTTTCCCCCTCCCCTTAAACACAGACTAAGAATTGATGAATGGCAAACACATATGTATGTAAAGTATCACAACTTCTTCGCTCTATTTCAGTACTGGCTTTACCGAACCTCCGCGTACATAGATAATGATATAAGAATTTAAAACATTTGGTGCAAAAGCGTTGCACATATTTCCTCATGTATTTGTCTCAGTACAGTATGTCCACTATATTATGAAGAAAAACGGGATACTTTTAAACCGGTGAATGAACATTTTCGTCACATTGCAACACCGTCTTTCTCAATACTGTGAAATAAAACATTTTTCAATAATTAACAAATATGCGTGCATCCAGGACCACGAGTAGTTCACCCAAGACCTCATCCAGAGAGAGGACTCCAATCGGATCACCAAAAGTTTTCTAAATGTGTAACTTTGAATGTAATTATTCTATAATGATGAACATTAGTAAATTAATTGATGATAAATAACGAAGAAAAATTGATTACGCAATCAATTTTTCAGAATTTGTTAAACATATGATTTTAACTAAGGGGTGCGTCCAGTTTGACTATCTAGAAATTGACATTTCTGCGGGGAAGGAAAAATACGTAGGTTATCTGAGGGACTTACCAGCGGCTTACACAAAGGGGAAACACCAGGGAGGGGCAGAACTTAAAAAAAGGCGAGAAGACAAAGTTTTTTTCTACGACTTGAGAAGGCACGTTCTGTTGGGACGCGACGTCGCGACGACACCCCAGTACTAACAAGAAAAGTGTAAACTACACAGTTATAAACAATTGGGACATCGCACCATTAAGTACAAGTAATTCGTTAAAGAAGTAGCGACAATACTTCCACTTTGCACCTGCTGACATGTCACGAGTCCGTCGCACAGTGTGAAAGATGTGCTCCGCTTGTGAACTGAAATAATAAAAAATACCAAAGCTAACGCAACCTAGCCTTATAACTACTTTCCTCGTGTTTTCACCATATCTGAACCTAGAATATCTCATAAAACGTACCTGAACATCCACATAAAATGTTATTGTAATTCAAATTTTGTGATGATTGTAGCTTAAAAAATAATGAACACCGTGCATACCTTTCTTTGAGCATTTCATGTGTTACAACATAATTTCACTATTCTTTTCTTTTTATATTATTTCTTTCATAAAACATTGATTGTCCATCAGTATACTAAAAAATTATGTTTGGTTGGATTTAGCGATTAGACAGGGAGAATTCGTTGTCAAAAATAAAAGTGATATTACATGTTTTTGAAAGCAACATTCGTATTTGACAAAGCCTGAAAAAAACGTAAAACAACATCATCTTTTTAATGTGTAATCCTGATGTTAATGTTAGTGAGATATTGAAAGTACGCTATGCCTTTAACTAATGTTTGTATGGAATAATGAATCTCAATCTGGCTCAGTTTACGGAAATATGAAATACATCCGGTAAAAATATGATTTCAGACGGTGTATTACTACGTGTTGCAGGCGCGAATCTGACTGATTCGAAAGGACGGAAGCGAGAAATGTCCGTTCCTTACACTCGTAATAAAGTCCATACAAAGTATGGGGCCCGGATGTGTCGGATTGTATATCTTGGGAAAATTGAACTTCTATGAAAGTGGATAACAGGTTCTAAGTACGTATATTATGTCGATAACTAACGTCGGGATTAGAGATTTGCGAAAATATGATATTACTCTAAACTTAAAAACTAAAATTGAATTACAGAATCTCAGAGCGAAAAGTAGAATGAAAATCAAATTGAAGAGATCAAGTAAAATCGAGATGAGTAATGAAAGGTGAAATCAAGTGATAGGAAACTGATAAAGAGGATCAAAAAGGAAGAATTGAAAAACTAACTAATCATAAAAAAATTTCTTATCCCCGCGAGTTGTTAGGTTCAATACTGTTATTTGTGATTCCCTTATTTCATTTTTTTGAGGAATGTCAACAGATAATAAACGAACTGTTTGTAGACTAGTTTACAAACAGATTTTTAACAATTCTATTTACTTGTGTATGATCTTATTGTATCTCTCTCCATATATATACATACATACATACACCACTCACTAACTTATAAGACTGACTCACTAAGATAACGGATTTTACGAAAACCCACTCCTAACGGGGTGAAATGGGGGTTGGAATGTTTTATGCGTGTGATCCTCCATAACTCTGGAGTACCTGGAGCAATTTCAACCAAACTTGATACATAGATGACTGAGTATATTACAACAAGCACTATGGGGGTAAGACATCCCTTGCACCCCTAGGGAAGAGGTGGCAAAGAGATGCCATGTAAAAATAATGGAAAAATTCTCTATTAGATGTGAAACGATACTTTTCAGTGCCGTTGAGATGGATAAGAGCGTCCCTGGTGCTTTGTAAGTTCACAATCAGCTCACATCGCAGATAATATACCCCTAGGATTCCTGTGGTAGGGGTGGGAATGAAGTACAGTTAACCATAATATAAAAAAAGACCGATATTGGTGTTGAATAAATTATTTTTGGGACCGAGTCAATTCATTCTAAATGACCCAGAAAAAAATTAAGTGTCGCTGCACCCCCTCACAAAAATTTCATCTTTTGTGTGTTGTTTCTAGTATTATTGGAGAGTTTGAAACATAATTCAAAAAATTTACCATGTCTGGTTTAAAAATGGCGGCCATTGTCGTTCTTCCACGGGCACAGTTTTTGGGCTTTGTAATCGTATGTATGTAAGCTTTAATATCTCAAGATTGCTTTGGTCTAGCGCCTTAAAATTACTGACATTGTGTTTAGCACATTCTACGATACATTTTAAACAAATGTTTAATTTATATAGTTACCTGCTTTAATTGATTTAGCGTCTTGAATTAGACGTTTGAAAATGAATAAATTTGTGTTTTCGAAAACAATTTTCAAAACGAAAGAACAAAAGTCTGGGTCTTACGTTTTTTGTGCTTGCACACGCGTAAACATAGATAACGTGTATAGAATTTCATATTTGAGACATGTCTCCTTTCCATATTATGACCTTCCAAATATCAAACTTTTTCAATTTTTCTCTTTTATAAAGGCTTATAAATTTAGAGGGGCCTAATAAAAGTATGAAATATACAGGATTGAAAGAACTCCATGATTGTAAACTACTGTAAAAATTACAACTTTGATATTATTTTTCAAATTTTTCTAAAACTTTTCACTTTGGTGTACATAAATAGTCAAACCCCGGTGTAACATCACACCTCAAACCCTGATGTGTTGTTATTATTTCTTTGGTAGAAGCGGGATCCACATAAATACCAAAATTGATACATAAGAAAAGTCAATATAAAATTCCAAGTTGTATTAAAATCATTAAAATAATTTTACCAATATTTTGATTAATTAAAGATAACAAGATAAAATGTCATTGTAATATCCTTCCTGCAACCACAGAAGTGAAGGCACTCACTTCCATACGCACAAAAAAACCTTGCTAAGTTGAATCTACTAGTATTCGGAGGGAAACATGTAACAATATAAAAAAACAACAACAAATAAGCAAAACAAAAAATATACTTAAGCAATCAATATTAACATCATAGAAAAGTATTTTTTCAAAATACTAGTTAGTTCTACTTTTAATTTTTAGAAAATAGAATAGACACGCAAAATTATAATTCATGCAAAAATATTATTATGGTATCTTATGAGCTGATCTGGTACGTCTAAATTAAAAAAAAATTGTAAGGCTCTCCACCATATTTGGTAACAACATAATTTGGTTAGACATGCATAAAGCTATGTTGATTGCAGATAGGCAAGTGATCACTAGTCAAGCCAAATTACTGGAATACAATGTACATAACAGTATCCAGTAGTTCTCATTTTATGATTTGTGTCCACACCATAATGAAATTCAATAATAATGAAGTTCCAGGAGGTAAATTCTTATTTAATAAAATACATGTATTCAATTCAATGATACAACAATGAAATAAGGGTTTACCACTGACACCTTGTCCAACATGGAACTTGTTCAACACCAGATTGTACATCAATTAAATTTCCAAAATTTTACAAGATATTGTATCTAATGTGCATTAAAAGATTTTTGCCAAGAATTGAATTCCAAAACCATGGTAGTCCCCATTTCCACATGGTTGTGTCAAGTATCACAGATCATCTTAAAATAATAAGTAAAACAATTTCTTATAAACAAAGTTCTATTGGAGTTTACTATAAATAAATAAAATGTACTAAATACACAAAATTTAAGGAATATTATGTTATTTGTAAATGGATAGTCCACATGGTGGATCAAAAGCTTGTTGCGAGAGTTTTCTTTGTATTATTAACGTCTACCATAATAATTAAAATCTGTAATTTAAGATCATGATGTAGAAATTATATCAGGTTTTTTTTTCAAATACATTCCAACATTTTGTCCAGTCATCTTCAGGTGTTGATAAACCAGAAACATGCCTAATAGCTACAAAGTATGAACCAAAAACAAAGCAACAAACCAAAAAGCCAAACAAAAAGCAGTTATCATAGCCATGAGTTATAACAATATTATAAATAGATGACAAATGATAATTATTTCTTGACTTGACCACCTAGCTCAAGTATTGACTATTAATAATAAACTAAAACCGCTTAAAATCCTTTACAAATTTACAAGAGAGTTTAATGACATAAATAAATCCATATTTATAAATTATTTGCGTGAAGAAACATGGAAAGATGTTTACAATTGCCAAAACACCGACGACAAANAATTCAATGTATTTATCTCAACATTCCTAAAACATTACAACTCTAGTTTTCCCATAAAACGCAAGTTAATTAACACAAAAAAATACAATAGATGGATCACCCTAGGGATAAGAATTTCTTCAAAAAACAAACGCCGTTTATATTATCTTTCAAAACGCTATAACCAACCACCCGAATTCCATAATTATTTTCGTAAATATAAGACTATTCTCCGAAAAGTAGTCTATGCTAAAGTAGCTAAAGTAATGGAAAACGACAGGCATATATCGAACAACCGGATGAAAGCCATGTGGAATATTGTTAACAATTACACGTCAACTTCTGAAAATCGCGAAGAAAATGTTTCTTTACTAAACGATGGCAAGATCGTGTCAAATCCTCAGGACATCGCAAGTTTGTTTAATTCTCACTTCTCAGAAGTTGGTAAAATAACGAACTCAATATATCCAAATCAATGTCCTCCAATTATTACCACCCACATACCCAATTCTATGTTCACTTCCGAAACTAACGCCAGTGAAGTCATGGGAATCATCAGCTCCTTAAAAAACAAATTTTCACGAGGCATAGATGATATACCTGAGTTTATTGTTAAATCTTCGTCCCACGCTATATTAAATCCACTCGTAAATATTTTTAATAGTTCTTTATCGGAAGGGGTGTTTCCCAATATATTTAAGAGAGCTAAAGTGAAACCTTTACACAAGAAAGGAAACAAACTTAATATTGGAAATTACCGACCAATATCTCTACTACCCACTTTCTCAAAAATCCTAGAAAAATTGTTCTATAAGCGTCTTCTAGATTTTTTATCAAAATATAACATTCTCTCTGACGATCAACACGGTTTTAGGAAATCCTTTTCCACTACAAGCGCCATATTTTCCTTCTTAAACGAAGTTACCACATCTCTTGATCGTGGAGAAAATCCTCAGGGTGTTTTTCTTGACTTATCCAAAGCTTTCGATCTCATCGATCACGAAATTCTCCTCTCCAAATTGCATTCTTTAGGCATTCGTGGACTTCCACATCAATGGCTAACTTCTTATTTAAAAGATAGATATCAACAAGTAGAAATATCCTATACTAAAAATAAAATACTTGAGCGTTGTCTTTCAGAAACAAAGCCACTTACTTGCGGAGTACCCCAAGGATCAATTCTCGGCCCTATACTCTTTTTATTGTATGTGAACGACATGTCATCATCCACATCAGATTGCAAAATGGTTCTTTTTGCTGATGACACTAATTTACTATGTAAACACGCCAATGCTCAAAAAGTTTTGTCTAACCTTTCGACTTGGTTCCATGCAAATCGTCTCATTGTAAACACTGACAAAACAGTGTCTATGTCATTTCACAATAGTATCACAAAATCTTTACCCCAGGTTTCTCTTTCTTTAAACGGAACACAATTAAAAACTGTTACAAATACAAAATTCTTAGGTCTCCATATTCAAGACAACCTCAAATGGAATTGTCACATTGACAATCTTAATTCCCAATTAAGCAAATTGTGTTACGCATTCCGAATCTTAGTTAACGCAGTTAGTCCACGTATTTCCCGTTGCGTATATTTTGCAAACGTTTACTCCCATTTACGTTACGGCATTACCTTCTGGGGTAATTCCGGTCAGAGTATTCAAACTTTCAGAATTCAGAAGAGGATAGTTCGGATAATTTGTAAATCTCACCCCCGAAACTCTTGTAAACCTTTATTCAAGGAATTAAATATCTTAACACTTCCCTGCATTTATATTTATGAAACGGTCGTGTTTGTCAAGACCGAATTACTGAAGTGCCACCCTTGCTTTATACGAAACAGTCTCGTTCACGAACACTATACACGCAACAGTAGTAATATTTATCGCCCTAGAGTGTCAACCACTCTTTGCCAAAAAGGACCATACCATTCGGGAATCGTTCTATATAATTCCCTGCCCAAGAATATAAAAGATATTATGAAATTGAATATCTTCAAATCCGCGGTTAAAAACTACCTCCTGCACCAGTGCTTCTACACTGTAAAAGAATTTATTGATTTTAACAAAAGTTAAATTCGTCTTGTGCTTTATCACGCCATTGCTGTAGTACTTTTTAAACAACTTATAACAATTTCAAAAACTATTTTCTTGCATGATTGTGTTGTCTTATGGCTCATATTAATTTAGTTTTATGTGTACTCAACATTGGCACGGTTGTGTACATAAATTCTGTAGCCCCATCCTGGTCCGGTTTTTTCTCCGTGTTTCCTTCTGGTAGAGGCGGAATTATCATACAGGTTCTCTAGGCTTTGTCTAGGGGCGTGTTTATTGTAACAATAAATTTGTGAATTTAAGTTATTTCAATTTTT
>NNCF01126076.1:87677-98154 GCA_002313205.1 Laupala kohalensis | reverse complement strand
AACTTTTGCTGAAATTTTTGAATCCGCCTCTGCCTTAGGGCCCTTGATCGGAATTGATGGGATGGTCCCTTGCTTGCTTCCGGAGAGTAAATTAGTTTTTTTCCCTCCACGTGGTCATACGCAGTTTGTACTGTTTTTTGACAATAAATTTATTATTTTTTTTATTAACACAAGGTCGCAGTGAATATTTCCAACATATCGAAAATATCTAGTGCTTACTAGTCCACAATGTATCTCGTCTAACCTAACACATAAATCGTTTTATTACAGGCACCACTTGTATACTTTTAAATGAATCTTGTATTACAAGCTGAATTCTTATTTTCAAACTCCAGTTCTCTACATTGTGCGAAATCTTTTAAAACGCATAAAAAATATAGGATGTGGCTACATTACGGAACGAAAACAAGTGATATTATTCATGATGCTCTATATTTTTACAGTGAATTTATAGCTCATAGAACACAAATCAATTATGTTCGAAGATTCCTTGTTTAATGAAGTAATAAAGTGATAAAATCAAAATTAAATATGGGAATAATCCTACATTCAAATTACTTAATTGCGCCAATAATGACGAGTTAGCATTTGCTGCCAGAGTGTATTCCCTATTTTAATAATGATTTCTATATTAATCACCTAAAGAGTGCATTTATGCAGGTGACCCTGGAACTCACACCGTATGCAAGTGTCTTGAACATGAAATGTCAAGTTAAAGTTCATCGCTTTAACGAGCAAAGTAAAATACAGGGATCTAATGGCAGGCGCTGTTTATGATGTTGATAATTCCGATTGCATGTGGCATATATGCGCAATGTGCCCAGGTATAGTAGGAGTGCAAAAGCTTGGACTGAAAGTCATATGGAACTTAAAAAAGAAAGGGTAACGTTTTATCAATGGGATGTTGAAAACAGTCGAGCCTCCGTGAAAAGTCATGTTCAGGATGTCAAGGTCTATTTACAAAGCTTGTTTAGTGATATCCGTAATATCACTATCCATCATTTTATTGCGGATTCTAAAAAAAGAATTATTTAAATAACTTATTAGACACCGTCATAGTTCTAAGGATTTTTCAGAAAACTACTCGTTCATTATTCAAATACAGGTTCAGACCTTTTATTATAACAATACTCAAGCGACGATACACCCTTTACTCAAGCGACGATACACCTTTTACTCAAGCGACATCATTTATTGCAAAGATTCAAAGGACGAAGATAGCCAAATTGAGCAAAAAAAAAATTGTGTTACAAGTGATACCGAAGATCACATGGCATATGCTGTACACGCTTTTCTAGCAAAAATAATTGAATAAATTGTCGTAAAGATTCATGGATTGAGTTACCATGGATTGAGAAATTTATTTATTTATAGAAAGGAACAGTGAAAAACAAGTACTTGTTTTTAATATTGAAATAAATTATAATTTTGGTTCAATTTCATTATATGTTGTTCCAGAAACAATTTAGTCAACGTCCGCTGTCATGAAAAAAACTTCAAAATTAAAGTCACTTCTTTTAACTGTTTCGCTACGCCATGGAAAAAGTCAATGTGATGCCGTCGGTGGCACTATCAAAAGAATGTCCGTGAGACATAATCTTCGATTAATTCCTGAAAATCAGATAACTGCGCCAAAGGAGATGTACGAATACGCATTCAAGGAAATTAAACATTACAGTGATTTATATGATATAGCTTATGATCAAGTATCACTAAACATTTAATTATTTAATAAAAATTTATTACATGTTTATTTTTAAATGTTATGTATATTCTTTGTAGCCTTTGTGGGTCCCGGATGTTGATGTTCAAAAACACAATAGTTGAAACCTTGAGTTGAATCTGATTACTTTAAAACTTTGGAAATCGACTTCATTCTGTAAGTACTTTCATTTGAAAAATCGTCAACAAAATCCCTAGATCTAGTGCGCACACATAGAAATCTAACATACATACTACCAATACTCAGGAAGAAGGTAAAATAATAACGCGAAGAATATAAAATCCCATACTTTTTGAAGAATACGAAGCATACGCAATATGGTTTCTCAATGTATTTGATAATGTTTCTAAAAGTTTTCAAAAGAAAAGTTGTCCACCCAACTTTTTATTATTCTATTGGATATTTACAGCGCTATCAGGTCATTTGCTAAAATTAAAATTCTTCCAAAACGGTTATGATAAGAAGTATTTAATGAACAAAGAAAATCTGATAGAGCTGAGCCTTCAGAAACTTGTAAATTATTCTATTTGATATTCCTTAGTATTGTTAATAACCTGTCTATTTGTTTAAAAGATATATCTTGTGCCATTTTCAAGCCATACCGAAGGAGAGATTCGGTGATGTTGCTTTTTCATCTGAGCTGTTCCCGTTGTGGTGCTGAGGTTGGTGAACAGAATGCTGTAAAGATCTTTTCCAGGAATTTCTTAGCTAGACTGTATTTTCCATTTGTGATACAAATTGTTTGTGCCTACAACATCTGCTGGGTGTGAATTCACGTAAAGTGTCTTAGGGAAACAGTTACCAGTCTGTGACTCGAAAACATGAAGTGGACTTCTTTGTTTTCGAACATATAATATCATTCTGGCTCTAAATATTTTTTAAAATTGAGACTTGCCAACATCTAGATCATTAGAGCTGTTGCTCAAAGTATTTTCAAAGATTTATTTTTTAATAATTGGAAATTATTTGGTTCACTTTAGTTACAATCGAAATTTTGCATGTTATGTCTCCTTTTCCCATAATAAATACTTTTGGACTAAGGACATTCGAGGACAGCCAACCTGAGAGAACGCGGATTGAAGTCATCCAACCACTTCTGTACGTATTTGTAGTAACAGGTCAGTATCAAAATAATCGGATTTTTAAATTGTAGAGCAATAAATTATTTGACCATTCGTGGAAACAAATCATGAAAAGACTCTTGAAAAACTTTCACACACTTTTATTATGGAGGAGAGTGCTTTCTTTCTAAATCCAGCAAAAGAATCAAGCATCCCTTGTCAACGTGGACGAGTCGCCGTTCGGAAATCTCCCAATCCGTTCGGGAATCTTCTTGCGGATCTCACGACCACTTATGTAACCCAGAGAGCCGATCCTTTATCCACATATCTGTGATTGGGTGAGGGTTTTTCTTGATTTTGATAATAATAAATTTATTGTCAAAAAACAGTACAAACTGCGTATGACCACGTGGAGGACAATAAACTAATTTACTCTCCGGAAGCAAGCAAGGGACCATCCCATCAATTCCGATCAAGGACCCTAAGACAGAGGCGGATTCAAAAAAATTCAGCATAAGTTCCTAGATAAGATAAAAAGTTAGCGGCGAGTTATAATACTAATAGAATGTCAATATGTTTGTAATTTTACGCTAAAAATTACATGTACAAGTTATTATCAAACTATAGATTATTCTGAGTATAGTGTTTAAAAATCATAAGAGTTGAAAAATACTCACTAAATTCACGTTTTANACAATAAACACGCCCCTAGACAAAGCCTAGAGAACCTGTATAAGAAATCCGCCTCTACCCGAAGGAAAAACGGAGAAAAACCCGGGCCAGGATGGGTGAGTGCTAAGCGGTCCACACATTTCCGATTAAACGCCGTGGCTGCGTTGTGTTTCCTGTGAAACACTATTTGTGTTAGACATGTTTCCCCATCAACGTTGAACGAGTGACTGTCGGAAGCTCTTGCGAGGTTCATACTTGTGTTAGACAGGCACCCCTGGATATCCCTGTCAACACGTGACGAGTAGTTAGCGTGCGAGGATTCTTATCGAATCGACCTCCTTCTTCCAAGGTCTGATACATTGTCCAGGAATCTGGGATTGGGTTCTGGGTCTGGTTTCGCCAGGTCATGGTCACGAACAATTGGAAAATGGTATTTCTATACAAATTTATATAGACATTAATCATAGGATGTTCTGTTTCAACGTCATCGGGCTTGAGGTAGCGCCGATGCTTTTATAATTCGGTTGTCAAGGTGATGACCTTGTCAACGTTTCACGCTACCACTTGGTAACTGACCTCTGGATTTTGACCTCATCTCTGAGAGGTAAACAGGAGAAATTACAGGTAAGGTTCAAGCAAACAAATTATCATAATGTCAGATAGCTTAATAAATTATAATAAAAACTCTTTGCAATACGTTTCTTTATGATTGCTCGACTAAGCATATTGACACACAAATAATTGTTCAATAACGCCATCCATGACGCATAATGTAAGAAAAGAATTCATTACAAACACTCTGTGCAACACGGAATGGTGTGACGCGATCCTCCATAGCAAACAACGCAGGCTTGTTTTGCGTTGATTTAAATGGAACCCAACCCTATAGGCGGAGCCACCGCTGTCGCGCAACGGCGAGCTGCCTTTGTGGGTTGGTTTCTATATAAATCAACGTAAAACATTGCTACCATTGCCGCACCCCAAAAGCGCAGTCCTATGTGAAACGTTTGTAATGGGTTCCTTGCGGTAGATGCGCTGTCTTACGTTTTCACGGTTGGTATTCCCGATGGAGAGGAGCGGTTAGAGTTAAACAAAATAATACATAGAAAATATTTTTTATCAAGGACAAGAGCATTGTTCCTTAATGAAAACTCTCATGAGGTGTTTCCTTGTTTACTACGCTATTGTTGAATGGTTTTATCTTTCGTAACTTACTTACAAGAAAGTGGGTATGCCATTTTTCAAGTAAATAATGTTAAAACTGCATACGAGTATGTTACAGCAATTATCAATTCAGAAAAAATACTTTTGGGAGATTTAAACATCGCGACTCTTTGTTTAGAGATTTAAACATAGCTTAACATCCGCTGGCAGAGACATGCAAGTATTCCCACACAATAAAACACAATACAAAGAGAACGTTTGGTTTACCCGGGAATGTAGAGTAGCGAAGAAACGGACGACGGACGCATTAGGGAAATATCAGCTTTTGGGAGGGGAAGTGCACAGCTGTGCATACTTAAAATTAAGGAAAACTTATAAGGAGAAACTACGAAATGCCAAAAGTGTTTGGCAGGAACAGGGAGGAAAGCACATACGTGACATAATAACATCTAGAAATTCCACCGACGCTTGGACAGTCATTCGTAAATTAAGATGTAAACAGCAGTCAACGAGCAATTTAGTGGTGTTCATTTTAGGAAATGGCTATTTCAAAATACATTCTCAAAGGTCTGAACGCGTTTTACTAGTAGATACAATACCTGAACTGGACGAGCCGATAGTAGTTGAAGACATTGAAGAAGCTATAAGTCACTTGAAGTGAAGTAAGGCTCCCGGTATAGATGGCCTGCCTCCAGAATGCATTAAAGCACTCCACACATCGTCAAATCCACTTTTAATACGTATGTAGTACAACTATATGTTAGATACATCTACTTTCCCTGAACCATGGAGAAAAGCGGTAATCCAACCGATATATAAGAATAAAGGCAACACGAACGACCAAAATAATTATTGTGGAATATCTCTCCTCAGAGTGATAGGTAAAGTATTTTGCTCAATCTTGTATAATCGTTTAAAAAAATAGGTTGAATTAAATAAAAAATNTATATATATATATATATATATATATATATATATATATATATATAGTAAACTCTCTGACGGAAACTGCCACCTCGTTAAAAAGAGGGAAGTTATTTCGTGAATTTATAGATTTCGAGAAAACTTTCGATACAGTATATAGAGCACTTCTTTGACAAACCGTAGGAAAAAAGGAATCTCACAAAAATTCATCAAAATGCTAAGGTCAATTTATCATGGAGACAGTGTATGTGTTACATTCGACAGGCATTCTACAACAAAGGTTTTCCCTGTAAACATTGCTGTGAAGCAAGGATGCACCCTCTTTCCATTGCTTTTTATCCTGTTCGTTGATGATGTTCTTGACTATTTGAATATCGCACAGACGGAGGCACCTATTGTGACATACTCAGGAAGATCTACATCGGCATTATTATTTTCGGATGACTTGGTCATCTTTTCTAAATTTTTAGTGGGACTCCAAAGAGTGTTAGATGCCCTAGGCAAGTTTTGCAATGATAGAAAAAGAAAATTAAATGTTAAAAAGACAAAAATCAAGATAATAAAAAAGGGTGGGTATAAAGCAAAGAAGACAAATGGGTATTCAATGGTATTGTTAAAGAGTTTACATACTTAGGGGTACAGCTGTCAATGAATCTGGGTTGGAGTAGACACAAAGAAAGAGCTAAAAGAAAAGATATATTTGCGCTCAATGAAATAAAAAAATGTTCCGATAGAGTTCCTGAAATTGCACTTAAGCTATCGGATAAAATGTTTAATTCAGTATTAGTACCCATTATATCAGAATTATGGGGAATGGGGGATAATTCTCTTCTTACCTCCCTCCATACCGGTTATCTGAAACACATTCTAGGAGTTTCTACAAGTACAGCTATTAGCGGGATTCTGTGGGAATTCGGAGAATATTCACTAAACGGTATCTTAAAATTAAAATCGCTAAAATATTAGCTTCTCATTGAAAGTGGTAAGAAGAATGAAATTGTTCTAGAATGTTACTAAAACAACAGATGTCGGATAGTGCACAAAAATTAAATTTATTTGAAATAAATTAGAACTTGGTGACTTCTGGCACAATGACGCAAATGAATACAATTATGCAAATATTTTAGAAAGCATCAAAATAGAACTCCGGAAACTAGATAAGATGGAATCAGTACTCGACAGATTAGAGAAGCGTTCTCTTATAGTACAAACAGTGATCGTTGGGAAATGGGGACGAAAACCATATATTGATTGGTTAAATAAATCAGATAGAGCAGGTTATGCATGGTTTAGATTTGGGGGTTGGAAAATCCGGAAACTACGAGGCGAGTTAAATAACACTTGCCCACTCTGCGCAGAAGAGGAGGAATGGATTCACATTTCATTGTTTTGCACCAAAACCGAACACAATCGAAGTGAATGGATTTCCGAAGGGGACTGTAGCGAACGAACAAGGAATATTGATCTGGCAATAGAAATTATGAGGGATAACAGATCAACGGTTTTGCAACTCCTGAGCAGAATCTTTAGTATTGTCAGGAGGAAAAGAGAGACAAAGATTTTGAAAATTTTACAGGAATGTGATTCTGCTGCCCATTCCTAAATATGTTTCAGGTTATTTAGAAGCTCAAAAAGGTAGGAGAAAGAATGTAGGAAAAGACAAGTAGATGGCTCATATTTCTTAACTTATTATTTACTAATTATTATTATTGCATATTATTTTCAGAAGTATTACTGTACAGTTAATTTTATTACTATTACCTAAACATACTTACTTGTAATACGCGTATTATACTTGCTTATCCTGACCGTTGGTTTTCCGTGGTTCTCAACGGTGCTCAACGAATATTCTAGTTGCATTGTTCCGCCTAGTTCCATTATTCTAGTTGCATTTTTTATCTTTTTCTTTTTTTCGTAAAACGTATATACCTAGCAACAAGCAACTAGAACATTCGTTGAGAGTTAATACCAGGGTACTGCATGCACAGCCCATGGCATCCGCGGGCTTAAACATAGGTGCATAGGTGCAAACATCAGCCCAGCCAATATTTTTTCCAATGTGTTTGTATATGAATATATAAAAGCCCTTTTGAATTGAAAAATTGAACTTAGTACACCAATGTGTTGTGTGTCAATAAAATAGTTGTATATTTAAAAAGTATATTTTAATTCTTTTAGTTACAGACTATTAGAAGTCGATTTAAATCCAACTTATCATATTATAACTTTTCAAATATTACGTAATCTTTCGAAAAATGTCATTATATAATGCTTTAAGAAATGTCATGAGAAATCAATTTTCTTGGTCTAACAGAAATTTAAGAAAACTCGTGACGATAAACATTTGTGCTTCCATTATTTATTCAAGTGCAACTCTAGTATATTTACTTTTTACGATGGTAGGGATTTTTTCATGAACCTTTCTACGAATTCAAGAAGAATTAAACTCATGAAATCTTTGAACAACAAATAAATATTTATATTTCATCTTATAATACTTAGGAATAATATTAATTACATTCTTATCATTAGTACTTTGAAGAAAAAGGTCCATGACTTTTAATAAAATTAATTTGGACTTTAAAGAATGGTTATTAAAAACGCGAAACTGTTTACAGAAATAAATAGAAACTTATGAGCTATGAGTGTAGGTTTTCTTGATGATCTAGATTCTTCGCTTACACGAGGAACTAAACTGAAACGCAAGTATTTGAAAGCACAATATTTCAATTTTCAACAACTATCTGTACAATCTTTTGTGTATTTACACATGTTACGTTAAAAAATAATAGAAAATAAAGTCAAAAATATCTTAACTTTTGTGAATTTTAAAGGAAACTGGAATTCTCATCGTTAGAAGGCGTCTTTTTTTAATGAAAATGATGAGTCACTAATTATCGCATTAAATGTTCTTAATTCTTTTATCAGTCTATTCAAGAACGTTTTTCAACAAATTAACCCTCTGAGGACAAGCATTCGCATGCAAGCCTGTTATGGTCCTTTGTCCCACTTGGAGAAGCTACAAGAACTTTCCGAACCTTAGAACATAACTACAGTCGTTCTGGGCTTGTTATCAAATCCTACAACTCTCCGGTCTTGCAGGAGCAAGTTAACTTCAGCAAACCCTTGTCCAGCACTCACCTCTTTGGTAGCTGGGACCCATCGTTCAGACCTTTGAATTCTAATGTGTCTATTGAATATTCATCAGTTTATTCAATAATATTTTGCATTGTGACGTTCCAGAAATATGAATAACGTTCAACCTTAATTGGCAAAAAAGAACTTGAGCTTTTAACTTTATAAATAATAACGAATATTATAATATTATTTACATTTCAAGTATTATTAGTATGTGAAAAACATAATTAATTTAACCGTGCGTACGTTTCAAAGATTTCTTGTGACTTCGTGTGATTGGATCATATTTAAGCGAATACTCTATTTTCAAGAATATTCAATCTTCACGTGAGTTTGCAGTTCTTTACTTTAAAAAAGTTAAACACATGAAGTATGTAATTGAAAAAAGAGTTCCAATTTCCTTTCCCTAGTCGTGGAATGAAATATTGTATCAATTACATTATAATAAATGATATTTCATCTTGCCAATGTGACTTAAAAATTTACCAAATTATATTTTCACGACGAAATTTCAGAACTCAAAATCTCTGAAGTCTATTCTTTTCAAAATTAAAATTTTTTTGGTTGGTTTTGAAATATTCAATCTAATTTGTATAAAATTGAAATATTTGATCTGAAGTTGTATAAAAATTGATTTAAATAGCTGAGGACGACTAATGAAGTAAGCTAATATGCGTATACGATATCTTTTGAAAAGTTACTCTGAACATTTTGAGTCGCTATATATTTTGTGAAAAATTCATGTATACCAGTAAATCCCCTATATGCGGGTCATTTTAATAAAATGAGAAAGTTTGAAATCGACAGCCGATTTAGAATTTCTGATACAAAAAATATGTTTATCCAATAGATAATTTTTCACACATCTTGCGTGCCCCATACCAACGTCATAAGCCCTCTGTTATGAAGCTTTTCGACAATTTAAGTGACGTCAACTTCGAAATTCAACATGAACGATTACCGCTACTGATAATGAAATCCTATTAGTATCGAGTATAGCAATTTCCTTATGCAAACTGTTATACTCTGGTTCCGTACACCTATTACGTGTCCCTTATGTGAAATTTACACTTTCCAACCCTATCAGATCATATAGAAATTTGAGGACAAATTTTTAATGTTCTGGATATTCTACGTCAAACTAAGTCTACTTTAATCGGCAAACATGATGCTTCATCAATTGTCACTCGTATGAGTTTAATTGATCATCAGACTACAACATTCTAAATCCCAAAAGTGGCTTGTGTTTCGATATGGCCTTCCATAACAATGCTCTTTCTTATTGATTCATCAAACGGTACCTATGTGGATGAAAATTTAATGAAAAATTAACTGAAAAAAGTTAATTATTTATTATCGCTCCTTACCGCTGAAACTGTTCTCAGCTGCAAGAACTCCCTTACACAACTTTTCAATGTGACACCACGAGTGTCACTTCGATCTGAAAACAGCTCTTATTAAGTGCTTCATAGAATGATTTCTCGGTCTTAGAGTGATCCTATATTATTATGGAGAGACGGGAATCACAGTGTCTTCAAACGAGGTATGCTTTTATAAATCGTGTATAACAGGTAAAGGAGTTTTCGATTCATTTATTGTCTTGCATAATTTTATAATTTTTTGTCACTGGTCAGCAATACATCCCGTTGAAGAGAAAACAGTTCCCCAAAATATGATCAAGAATCAATAGAAAAGCAGGAGAAATGCGCAGAAATAAAGATTACTCTGCTGGAAATAAAGAACCACCGTTGTAAGAACTTTGGATTAGAACATCCTACTAGGTATTGTGAAACCA
>NNCF01126076.1:66572-87028 GCA_002313205.1 Laupala kohalensis | reverse complement strand
CTTTTTTTTTTTTTTTTTGACAGTCTATTCGAAAATGATGCGGCTGGTGAGCATGTAAAATGGTGGATGGAGAATACTTCAGTAAGAATATGAGTCAATGAGAGTGATGTTTTTCTGAAACTCACTTCTATAAAGTTTCTCAAATTTGTTCATATTACCACAAAGGTTTATGGCTCTGATAAATAATTCTATTTGAGGTGGGTTAGGGAATTCTTCTACGATCTCTTCATAGAATAAAAAGTTGGACTCCACAATATTTTTCAACTCAAAAACCATAACAATACATATTGTGTATTTATCAAAAAGCAGAACGCATGGTTATTTTTGAGAGATTCTTTTAAGAGCTTCCTATATCTGTAAGATAAAATATTTTAAAAGCTTGCATTTCCTTAATCAACATTTCTTTCACATTTTTCTTTTCCAACACAGAAATCAATTGCGGATCATAACCGAATGAACCTCATTTTACTAGTAGGGTGTGAAAGCATCCAATTCAATCTCAGTCTCCGGATATAAAAGAACGAGAAGCAACGGAAATCGACAGACGGAAATAAATTCAGTTCCACGATCATAAAGTACTCTCATGTGATGTTCGCCCAACAAAGCTAAAATGAAAGTCATAACATGTCAAAATTAATAAAAGGGGGAATAAGAAATATCAGATACCGACTTGCTGACGTTACCATATCTAGATGTACAAATGTAATATTACAATAAATATCACTATAGTATTATAATCCCATTACTCCAGCGTCCGTTTTAAGGATTTGCCCAGAAAAGTTTTCGTAAGAGTGAGCTCGCCCCCTCCAGGACTGTCGTGACTGTTTTCATTCCAACTCATATCCAACATTATCCAACAATAACATAAAAATTCTCTTGAAGTTCTGATAGAATTATTGTTTTGGATTAATATAATCTCTCTAACTTCTGACAAGAAAATTTATAACGAATTAATATACTATAAAACTCGATCTTTCAATGTGTTTGCAAGTAAACAAAAAAATGATTCGTTTCAAAGAATAAAAGAATTAATCATTTAAATTATTTTTTATAAGAATTACTTACACTCTTAAAATATTTTCGACCTTATTTGTATGGAATATTTGATGCATATTTGTATAAAAACTAATGTAGTTATTCAACTCGATATATTCAATAGTAAATAACTTTGTAATTAAATTAAGTATAGAGAATTGTAATTAAATATTGTGACATCTTAGAGGATACAATCCAAGCATTTTGTGAAACACATTGCATATGTTGCGTCCGGTAATAATTTAAAAATACTGAAATACTTAGATAAGTAATTTCCGTTTAATTTTTTTTTTTGAACAAAAGTCCATACGAAGTACTAAGAACTAATTGTATGCAATTAATCTAGAATGTTGAGAACCATCATGAAGGGTCAAATAGGGGTCGAAAATCAAGCCAACTCCATTGAAAGACCTAGAAGTGAATCATTGCTCTTATTTGTCCATACCACCTGCGTGGATAGGAAATTTGTATAAATTAGGATCATTACATTAAACAGCTAATTATCAAACATGGAAGTGAGAAATTATGATAATGGTGTTGTTATGTGTGGATAAATATGAATAACAAATGCGATGATTTCATAGATTAAATGACAGGTTCCGTGAGAATTCCATTTTAATTTTTTAGTCCACCGTTATTTTTTTTAAATTGTCATTAAAATATTGATTTATGTTTAACTAATCGACCGTTTCACTGTTTGTTAAAATTTAGTGTATACAAAAAAGTAAGTTTACAGTAACTAAAAATACATATTTTGGTTTATTAATTTTTCAAAGCTTCGTTTATTTTTCATTTCTCATTTCTCAAGTGCGTTAAACCCTGTCGTCAAAACATTCTAATAACAGCGGTTACCTGGATTGAGAAATGCCACTCAGGTATATATAAATGACGCGCTAGCTTAGTTAAGATCAGATGATTGTGTCTAAGAGCATTGTGGTTGAGTAAAGCATAGTTAATTAATGTGTTCGGAGATGACATAGACAGTTTATTGATTTGCGTGAAGAGTACTTGTTCACATTGGGTGTTTATCGAGACATGAGTTGGTATCCGGTCGCCAGTCTGTCTCAGTTAGAGTGAAGTTATATAAAGTGAGTCAGTCAGTGTTAAAGTGAAGTTATATGCACGCAACATGTACTGTCAGGAGTTCTGTGTCTGCAGATATGCGTCTCTGGATGAAGCGTTCCATTGACCTACCAGGGTTGACGTGTCTCAGGTTGCCTAACAACAGTGAGTAGTACTTGTGTATCCGCTTCTAATTTCGATATATTTTTCATCTCTGAAATACATTGGTTGTAAGAGTGTGTCAAAGCAGTGATTTCTATCTGACATGAGTTTTCGCACACATGCCGTTCCACTGCTCGTACCAGACTAACCTGCGTCGGTTTCTTGCGCTCCTTGCTACGTAGCGTCTCTCCATAGACCTCTGCATGCACGTGGCCAAAACTCACTTTTGAGATGTAGGTCCATTCACCGTATTTTTTAGACGAATCTTGTATGTTTTTAATAAATATAAAAGCGAGTATCAACACATGAACCATTACATATAAGTAACGTTTTTTTTCGTTTTATTTAGTCTCGCAAATAAGTTGTGTTTAGTCCGGCAAAAATAGTCTTGTAGTGACTTCTCTTCCACAATACTGCTGAATGGTAGGCCGCGTGTTGAAACCCTGCTCAGTCGAACCTCAGTGAAAACCTGAACCACGTTTGGAAACAAAATGAAAACAAAATCGGGTATCCCTCATCCACTTCACTCAGAAATCGTTTCCGTACCATGCGTTCTCGGCTACCCATCGTCTCTCCTTCCAAATGCTCTCAACAAGTAATGGTTAGATGGAAGAATAAACCTCATGACGTGAATCTCGACACAAGACATGGCATAATATAAAAATAATTTATTCAATATATACGATACACAAAGTTTCGATATTGTGGTGGATGAACGTTCATAAACGGCGAAGTGATCTCGTATGGTGGATGCTGCGGGGGGAGGCGAGAACAAAGGTGAGAGGGGTAGATCTGGCCTATCTATCTCGTTTCTCTTTCATTGCCGATTCTTCAAAGTACTCAAAATAAAAATATCTCTTGTACTCTGTAACACAATTTTGAACAAGATTCTCGGGTAAAAACTAGCTCATTTAAATGTTTTTAGAAGATATTTGATTTAATGGATAAGTTTGGTCAAAGTCAAGAAATGGTGATACGTTAAATGGATGCTTGTAATCAACGTGTGATCAAGCGGAGTAGAAAATTTATATACAAAATGTTCCCTTGTTTTCTTAATTAAAGCACGACATCCAGAGAACCTCATTAAGCTGAATTTTTTAATTTACAATACAAAATCTCAGTTTTCTTCAACTCAATAGTTCTGATGTTTGTAGATGATGGTATCTTACAGTAAGACAAGAAGAAAAAGAAGGATCTTCGAGAGTTGTGAAAATGTGCAAAGACAAATAAGATACAAGTTAATCCCATAAAAGTCAAGCCGTTTTACCATGAATCCAGTGTAACATTTGCTTTGAGCTTTATCTTGAATCGTCTAAAAATGCTGGAAGTACTCAGCTGTAATTACTTAGGAGCTGCAATTTCTACCCATTGCAAGTGGGCATAATACGTAAGACATAACACGGCAAGACATCTAATCTTCGCACAGAAGAGGAAACTCGTAATCGAAATAGTACATATTTCTCTAAAGCAACCTACCCCAGAATAAGGTAGCGCTCCATGGAATCTTTGCGGAAAGGACCAGATAAAAACAGATCGTATTCAGAGTGAGGCAGTGGAATGCGAGTGGAGTAAAAACCAGGGGATTAACTTGGAGTGAGACCCACTTCCCAAGCGAAGAAAGTTTGTTCGCCTGTGTGTTCTCTTTAATGCATTCATCGGAAAGTCTATCTGTTTAGGAGGCGGTAGGCGTTCGACTAAATCAACCGACTTCACATACATCAATTCATAAATACTACATTCTTCAACCCAGAAAATGGATTTTGGCAAAAATGGCTGAAAGAACGCATGTGCTGCAACACTCCAGAGTACGTACGTGGAATCTTTTTCATATATTATTTAGTTTTCACAATATTCCAGAAATTTAAGAAAATGTATAATGGCTATTCTAGTAAGTGAGATGAAGTATTTTTGTATGACTATCTGAATCATTCGCTTCTATTGCGGGATGAGATTATTTCATTCAAGGTATTCATTGAGTGTGTTAATTCAATTTCATCAATTTATTAAATTTTATTCTATTGCATCAATAATCGTTTGTTGTTAATAACCGAAATGTTTGTACATTCTTTCTAATGTATTTATCAATTAGTATGTCGGTTTTTGGGAGCACGTATCTTATTCAAATCGTAAAAAAACACAAGAACAATAATTATCACAATTGTAATAATAATAATAACGGAGAGGAAATTACCGTACTATTTAATCAGCAAATTCACACTGATAGATGCATCCCTGTCAATGAACCTGACATTATGGTATATGAAAAATATAACAAGCTTGTTAATTGATGTAGCAGTATCAACAGATAAAATATTAGCGGAGAGTAGCAGAAGAGTTACTGAAATATAAAGATTTGACTATTGAAATTATGTTGGGGGTTAACCAAAATTATCCCTAAAATTGTAGGTTACATTGGTACGATGTTTCGAAACTTTAGAGAAACATCTAGGTTTCGTTCCTGGTAAATCAAGGGAATAAGAAAAACAAATAATTCTTTTTTGCACCACCCACATTTTAAAAGTATGCATCTAATCCTTTAAAAGTGGGTAGTGCCCTTGCATTACAAATTTCAACCAGCCACAACACATGTAGAGCTGCCACTCCAACGAAACCCCAACCACTCCCATAAAATAATAATAGTATAACCACCCAGGGGATACCGCCTTAACGAAACACTGTCCGTGCGGGTGGTGGAGGTATGCGTATTCAATGAAACTGGGAGCTATGACGGCGGTATCAAAACTACTGGAAGCTAGCCGGACAGGTCCCAGGGACACAGTAATCTTCATAGGTGGGCAGAATGATATTAACTTGGGTGGTCATTTCAACGCGTTTGAACATCTACAAAAACTAAAAATGGACTCTCAGCGCACAAACAGAGTACTCTCTAGCCTACCTCCTAAGTATTTCTTCAAAAAAAAATGCCGTTCATATTATCTTTCAAAACGCTATAACCTACCACCCGAATTCCATAAATATTTTCGTAAATATAAGACTTCTTCAAAAAGTAGTCTACGTAGCTAAAGTTATGGAAAACGACAGGCATATACTAAAAACGAACAACCGGATGAAAGCCATGTGGAATATTGTTAACAATTACACGTCAACGTCTGAAAATCGCGAAGAAAATATTTCTCTACTAAAAGAGGGCAAAATCGTATCAAATCCTCAGGACATCGCAAATTTGTTTAATTCTTACTTCTCACAAGTAGGTAAAATAACGAACTCAATATATCCAAATCAATGTCCTCCAATTATATCCACCCACGTACTCAATTCTATGTTCACTTCCGAAACTAACGCCAGTGAAGTCATGGGAATCATCAGTTCCTTAAAAAACAAATTTTCACGAGGCATAGATGATATACCTGAGTTTATTGTTAAATCTTCGTCCCACGCTATATTAAATCCACTCGTAAATATTTTTAATAGTTCTTTATCGGAAGGGGTGTTTCCCAATATATTTAAGAGAGCTAAAGTGAAACCTTTACACAAGAAAGGAAACAAACTTAATATTGGAAATTACCGACCAATATCTCTACTACCCACTTTCTCAAAAATCCTAGAAAAATTGTTCTATAAGCGTCTTCTAGATTTTTTATCAAAATATAACATTCTCTCTGACGATCAACACGGTTTTAGGAAATCCTTTTCCACTACAAGCGCCATATTTTCCTTCTTAAACGATGTTACCACATCTCTAGACAGTGGAGAAAATCCTCAGGGTGTTTTTCTTGACTTATCCAAAGCATTCGATGTCATCGATCACGGAATTCTCCTTACCAAATTGCATTCTTTAGGCATTCGTGGACTTCCACATCAATGGCTAACTTCTTATTTAAAAGATAGATATCAACAAGTAGAAATATCCTATACTAAAAATAAAATACTTGAGCGTTGTCTTTCAGAAACAAAGCCACTTACTTGCGGAGTACCCCAAGGATCAATTCTCGGCCCTATACTCTTTTTATTGTATGTGAACGACATGTCATCATCCACATCAGATTGCAAAATGGTTCTTTTTGCTGATGACACTAATTTACTATGTAAACACGCCAATGCTCAAAAAGTTTTGTCTAACCTTTCGACTTGGTTCCATGCAAATCGTCTCATTGTAAACACTGACAAAACAGTGTCTATGTCATTTCACAATAGTATCACAAAATCTTTACCCCAGGTTTCTCTTTCTTTAAACGGAACACAATTAAAAACTGTTACGAATACAAAATTCTTAGGTCTCCATATTCAAGACAACCTCAAATGGAATTGTCACATTGACAATCTTAATTCCCAATTATGCAATCTCTGTTATGCATTCCGAATCTTAGTTAACGCAGTTAGTCCACGTATTTCCAGTTGCGTTTATTTTTTAAATGTTTACTTCCATTTACGTTACGGCATTACTTTCTGGGGCAATTCCGGTCAGAGTATTTAAACTTTCAGAATACAGAAGAGGATAGTTCGGGTAATTTGTAAATCCCACCGCCGAAACTGTTGTAAACCTTCAAGGAATTAAATATTTTAACACTTCTTTGCATTTATATTTATGAAACGGTCTTGTTACTTAAGACCGAATTACTGAAGTGCCACCCTTGCTTCATACGAAACAGTCTCGTTCACGAACACAATACTCGCAATAGTAATAATATTCATCGCCCTAGAGTGTCAATCACTCTTTGCCAAAAAGTACTGTATCATTCGGGTTACCGTTTTTTTATAATTCACTCCCCATAGACGTAAACGGTATTATGAAATTGAATCTGTTCAAATCAGCGGTTAAAAACTACCTCCTGCACCAGTGTTTCGACAATGTAAAAGATTTTATTGATTTTAATAACAGTTACATTCGTCTTTACTTTATCAGTTATTGCTGTAGTACTTTTTAAATAACTTATAACAATTTCAAAAACTATTTTCTTGCATTATTGTTGTCTCTTATGATTCATATTAATTTAGTTTTATGTGTATTCAACTTTGGCACGGTTGTGTACATTAATCCTGGTCCGAGTTTTGCTCCGATTTTCGTTCGGGTAGAGGCGGATTTCTTACACAGGTTCTCTAGGCTTTGTTTAGGGGTATGTTTATTGTAATAATAAATTGTGAATTTAGTGTTATTTCAATTCTGAAACATTATACTCAGAATAATCTATAGTTCGATAATAATTTGTACAAGTAAAATTTTGCGTTAAATGACAAACATATTGACATTCTAGTAGTATTATAACTCGTAGCTAACTTTTTATCTTATCTAGGAACGTTTGCTGAAACTTTTTTATCCGCCTCTGCCTTAGGGCCCTTGATCGGAATTGAGGGGATTGTCCCTTGCTTGCTTCCGGAGAGTAAATTAGTTTATTGTCCTCCACGTGGTCATACGCAGTTTGCACAGCTTTTTTGACAATAAATTTATTAAATTATTATCAAATAAACAAAGATGTAATTCGTTGTTTTATGATAGTTACAAACGCAGAAAAAGATCTGATATGTTACCAAAATAAAATGCACACAAAATTTCTCGAAATGTACCCAAATTTTTTTGCTATCATCTCTGAACAAAACCTTGTGGACAGGAAGAGTGCAATTGTCAATACACACCTATCACAGCATGAGATATACAAAATTAAGTAAAAAATCAAACAAGAAAATGACAATCACTGTGAGTCAGTAATATGCAACAATAAATGTGATTCAACAAAGAGAAATCATGAAAATAGAAATGACGATGATATCCTAAATGCTTCAACACAAATGACAGCAATTTCTAATGATGATCGTGAAGAGGGAAATGACATATGAGACATGGAGGATCTGAAACTGACAATGTAGCAAGAGTTTAGTGCAAATTTCACGAAATTCTGCGACACGAACCCCTCAGCAACACCAAAGCTATCGAAGCCAAATTTTGCATCACCAAGTATGTGGAAGACTATACGAAACCTAAATCAGAAATTTTACCTCCACTGTTGAACCTGATAGAAACACTNGAGACAGATGTATACTGTGCTGCTTGTATATTCGTCAATTTAAGATATCGCCGAAAATTGTGCAGAGACAATGTACAACCTTCACTGAATTTTCAGGAATGATGATGAAAATCTTCCCAAATGGCAGATCAGACTTCAAAATCGTGTCAGTACGATGAGAATGAAAATTGGAAGACTTACACAATTTCATAAAGGAATGAGATCTAAAAAACTACAAAAAAGGTGAGAAATTATGAAACCAGTTACATTGGAGCAACTGATACCTAACAGTTTGGTATAAATTATTGACAGTTACGTACAACGTCTAGCAGTGTACTCTGGACGACTTAGAAGGTATTTCTATAATAAACAAAAATATCATGCTTTGTTTAGAGTCATCTGTAAAGCTGATATAAATGCAACATCTTTACATCTATCAGATTCCAGGTATCCCCTCCAATGTAAATCTGTAGATGATCAAAGGACAGACTGGAGGTCAAAGACGCTGCAATGCACTTATGCTAACTACCTGGAAAACGACAACGTTGACCGAGAGGCAACACATTTGAAGCTCAAAAAAGGAAATCTATTTGGAGAAACAACAGGATTTATGATGGCTATTCAGGATAGAGTAATATCAACAAGGAATTATAGAAAATTCATTCAAAATGAAGGAATTGAAGATAAGTGCCGAAAATGCAAACACGCATCGGAAACTATTGAGTAAATCACAGGTTTATGTCGGCTTCTTGCAAACACAGATTACACCAAAAGGCAAAATACTTCACCAAAACCTTTCAGGAAACATAGCAGACACTCCCTGTTAAAAAATATGAACCTCCACTTGCCACTGAAAATAACAATTGGAAACTTTACTGGGACAGATAAATTAGAACTGATATAACCATTCCAGAAAACCGCCCTGACATCATGCTCCTAGACCGAAATAAGAAGGAAATTCATCTAATTGATTTTGCCATCCCATTGACTCACGATATTGATAGCAGTTTTAAAATTAGCAGATCCAAGGACTTGGCTGATCACTTCCAGAAACTCTAAAAATTGGAGAAAGTTTTTAATTGACATACAGTGATTTCGGCCACAGGAATACCAAAATCCTCAAAACGCCATTTGGAAATACTAAGAGCAGCAAATACACTGACCAATATGCAGAAATCCGTTATCATTGAAATTTGTAACATAGGCCCAAACTGTTGCAAGATACAGCGATCATTTCTGGTAGAGCTGTAGAAGCAAATAAATCAGATGTCGTATACCATGCTGATAATTTATATTGGAGTTCCTTTATACCTCAAAATATAATGTTCATCAGACGAAAAAAGGAAGAAAATATCAACATCTGCCAGGACAACTTGAGCTCATTTATGAGGTAAAGATCCTTTCTGATGTACTTTATGCCAAGGGGATTGATCTTGAGAAACTAGAAAGAGCTAAAGTAGATGCTTCAACTGCAAGATTGTCATTTGGATACTATATAAAAGGTATCATTATTGGGAACAATAACAATTGTTCTCAAAGTATTATCCCTTGCATGAAACATCAATTCATCTGTGTTCTTTCTTCTTGAGCAGTCAATCTGTTCAGAGTTATTTAATAATCCCTGATTTCTGTTTTTAAAATAATAAGAAAGATGTTTTAATAATACTCACAAAATATTATAGTTGCATAAATTTCAAGTTGAACATAATTTAATCATAGTAAAAAGGCAGTAATCTATTTTGCTCTGTACAAGTCCCGAAGAGTGAAACGTTTTAAAAGTATTAAACTAAAAATCCAAATTTCAACAACCAAATCCCAATTTCAACACTCCAAAAACACTTACTGATTCACACACTTAATCTAACAGTTAAACATGTAATATTTAGGTAAGATAAAATCGAAGTTTATTTAAAAAATCGAAAAATTTGAAAAATCTTTCAAAGATTTTGATGACAATCGGAAGTTTTTTGTTCAAGGCAACTGCAACTTCTCTCTCCAAACCTGATGGGTGGGCAGAAAATATCCGAAGAACAGACATGGGATGAATGGAATAAATGTTGGCGTGTATAAAAATGAAGTGATGTGAAGCAACGAGGCGGAGCACTCAAAAGAATCACTGGGCTCCAATGTCCGCCCATTCAAAGGCGTCGTACCACCATTCCGTTGTCGGCGAGGAAAGTATTGAATAGCGCGTATGCGGTCCCTCGCTTTCACGACTGTATCATCAGCACAACACCAACGAACTTTCTGGAATATTCTACCAGAATCATAAAACAAAATCTCTCTTCAGAAGAGATGGAATCGTGCCTTCTCACTCCATTCTTTTCCTTTTGATATAAAATCTATCTTTTGATATAACATCTGTCAATAAAGTAAAAAGTTTAATAACGTCTTTAAAATTTAGTGAGGTTCCCGACTTTCCTCAGATAAATTACTAATTTCAGGTGCATTAATAAAAAGAATTTGTTTTAAAAAAACGTGAAAATAAGCTACTCTACTTTCCGAACGATAGCATAATACATGATGGTATTATGCTATGCATAATGGTATTCCGGAAGATAACATAATGGTATTAAAGTTGACCGGAAAAATTAATCAGGAGAAAAACCTTGGTCAGAAAGATTATGGACGGGAGATTAGCAAGACTGAGTACACAAAGTAAATATTAGTATTATATGTATTATTTAAAATCATTACTTTCTTTCAATAAATTATTTTTCTTGACACAATGGTGTGTTAAGGTTCGTTATTTATCGTGACGGAGATACACTATTATATAAGCCTACATTAGCTTTAGTTTAAGAAAATGAAATGGTGTAGTTAAAACGAAAACAAATGGAAGCTTCTTTTTACATAATCAAGACATTACTACATTTAAACATAAGTTAATTAATTTAAATGTTTATTAGCACAATATCACCGAATTCAGTGGATTTAAATATATCTTCTTTGATAATAAATGTGAAAATTTACTTATGTCAAAAACTTTTATCGTCGGAATGACCGCTAAACTTGTTGAAATTTGCGAAGATAGCTTAAAACACCGAGCTATTCACAGGCTATGCTATAATATTTAACATTTTATGATACAACATTCAATTTTACTGTAATCTGAGAAAAAAACTATCGAAGTCTTATAAATATTTATAACAGTGGCGCACGTTAATGAAAAGAGAGCTTGTATAAAACGCATTTTATATGGCATCATGTTAAGTACTGATGTTTTTTCTGCTCTAATAAATGTGTCTGTCACGACAACACACCAAATAAGTCCACCACTAATCACCCATTTGAAAGTGTAATATCTAAAAATTCCAGAATTTAGTCCATGATATTTGATTTTAAGAAAATAATATATCATGTCATAAACCTAAACGATAAAAATCTGAAAACTTTTCCACCTTTTCAACACCAATAAAAATTTAATATAGAAAAAAAACTTTTTTAGATATTATAATCAACCATGTTTAATTACGAAACCAAGATAACATATTGTCCCAATAATGTCTATTTGGATATGTTAATTAATGTTTTATTTTATTTATTTTTATATGTGATGATTTCGAGTAGAAAAACAATTATGAAACCCAGAAGACACTTGGATTATTATGTGTAACTGCAGTAACTAATGATTTATGTAGGAGATGCGCGCACAGCGGGAATCGGTAAGAGTACGTGAGAGAACCCCGTAGCGATTGCGTCGCGTGTATAAATTGGTAAGACGAGAAGCATTCCTGCTCAGATGGTGCCGATAGCTCAGATGATTTAAATAGCTGGAACGCGAGCAGCGTGGTAGAGTGTCGAACACGTGGAACTAGTTGGTGAAGTGTAACTGCGAATACATTGAATTTAAGTAATTTACTTATTGAACAATTGTTAGATGTTCCTATGAGACTTCTAACTAGATAAAGTTGTGTATTTCTGTAAAATTATTAAAGATTTTGATCAATGAGTGATATTCAGCTAGCAATGCGCAGTAGACTGTCCCGTCCATGTACAAGAAAATAAATTCTTCAAGCTACACTATCGCAAGAGGTATCAAAATTTGCGTAATCTTACACAGATTACGAAAAAAGTAAAAAAAAACATAGAATTGTGTGCCATCTTGAGGGCTCTACCGCACTTTGAAGTTTTGTAAATTTTACCATTTTACAGACCTAAACCGTGAAAATTTACTTATGCATAAAATAATATAAAAATCGAGTTTAAAAGGTATTTTATCCTTGAAATAAATGAAACAATACACAAGGTAACCAATGACAAAAAGCTTATAACCAATGACAAAAAATTAAAATGTAAACTTATTTTTATGTCCAAAATTTGGCGTTTCTGCTCGAGATTGCAACCTGGTTCTAAGAAAACCATCTCTAGAAGTAGCATCAGTTACACTTTGTAAGGCCTGTTACCAGTTTAACACATTTTTCGACAGATTGCGTGAGAAAAAGAAAGTCAACAATTTCCAAACTCTTGTCTTTTGCCATGATTTGAATGTCCTAATTAGAAATATGTCGAAGAACTGGCGGTGCTGTAACCTGACACTAGTGCCACCCAATAATTTCGGTGTAATCTCTAGCAGAGAAGTTAATTTTTGGTGGATTAAATATCCTGCGTTTAGTGCTACTTTCAGCTTCTCTAGCTTTTATTATTCTTCGCAATGCCAGCTCCCGAATGTGATCTCTATCATCAAACAACATACTGACAAGTAGGTTTTCTGGGTGCGCAAAAAAAGCATTTCTTTCGATAACAGAATCAACAACATACCTCAGATTTTCGGGTAAAATATCGAGATAACAATCAGTTGAAAAATATGATTGGCTCCGTCCTTAAAAGACGTCTTTTGCTTGATTAGGAACCAAATCGGAGCGTATACTTTCATCACGTTGACAAGCAATTGCAAATTTTCTGATGGATTAAGAGTACTTACGTAAAGTCTGCGTATACGATTAGCAGAAGTAGGCCATCTCGAGTGCGCAATTTTTTAGGTTGACGGTTTGCCAGCTCAGGAGTACAGGAACCAGTTGATGCAGCTTGACATATCTCATAAAGATACTTAGTTCATTGAGCACATTTTTCGGCAAGTCTGACAAATTACCAACCATCGCACAAAAAGACACCTTGGTTTTATTTTCGCAACCAGCTAAGGGGCAACTCATTGGCATGAAGCTTCTTCACAATTTGCTGAAACAGAATCGGTTTCTTGAGTAGAACACGACTTTTTTGCTGCCCCTATTGACTCTTGTCTCTGCAGTCGTTTCATTAATCTAGCCGTTTCTTTCTTGTCAACAGCGCTTAGAACCATCTTCCTCTCATTTCTTTGATCCAGCAAGAAACTTCTCTCATTGATGGGAACTTTCTTATGTTTTAAACACGAACAAGATTCAAATGAAGTGCATTTACAAGAAGCAACATCGAAAAGCTTCTCAGATGACTCTAAAAACACTTCAGTTTGTTTGCAAAACTATCATTTTTTTGCTTTTGGGATATCTTTTCAAATTGAGGTACTTTTCGAAATAGGATTTTAGTAACTGAATAACTCTTTCCTTAGTTACGATTGGAATCGAAGCTTTGGTCCAAATTTTGTTGATCTCTTCATAAACAATCGCATGTATATCGGAATTGTATGGTTCCTTTCCATTATACTTCAATTTCAGGTCGTACTTGACAAATAAAATAAATTTAATGACGTCCCTCATAGTTGGTAGCCGCCGATCGTCAAGTTCTTTATATGGTCCCAATATAGTACAAGTAGTCTCACTACGCCTCGAACTCATTATTTAACAATCATAAAATCCGCTTTTAACACTATAACAATCGCAACTGTACTTTTATAGCTTAAACATTACTTTGGCTACGAACAAAACAATCGTGAGTCAAGTCAAGAAAGTCCTCGAAACAAATTGAAACTTGAAGGAATTTGGAGGTTGAAATCTAACAAATTCGAAGTCGCTGGTAACGTGTCGTTGCATGCAAATCGAAACGTCGAGTATGTATTAAATCTAAACAGAAAAAACAGTAAATACTTTTTTATATTTAGTTCAAGAGGCGAAATTAAGGATAGCGAAAAATCACCATAAAAATGTCAATTTTTCAAAACTTTGAAGATTGGTAGAACCCTAAAGATATACTTTTATTTTATTTTTAAAATTATTTTGGTAATATACGATCAATTACGCAAATTTCAAGAGGTCTTGCGCTAAGGAAAAGAAAAAAAAATTTCGGAACACCCTAATGTGTAGGGTACGATGCTAATAAACTTTATAATGCTGATTATCTTAACGAATCATATTTCATACTGAAATTTCATAATTGTACATAACTAGCTAAACCCGGCCACGCTTTGCTGTGGCTCAGCCTGATATAAAATGAATGGGAAAGTAAATAAAAAGTATTCTAGTGAACATAGTTTCACCGAAATAACATCATTCAATTATATTTCCTGCCTTACGTTGCTGTGTGTATGTGGAATACAAGAAAGGAAGAAAAAATATGTTTTACAAAAAATCATTTTTATTGTAAAGCTAGTGGATTTATTATATTTTTTCTTTGTCCGTTTTCTGCGTAACATAAAGATTAGATGGTTTACCGACACTGGAGCATGCGACGTACAATTGCCCATGAGAGAAGCAATCGTTTTCTAAATTCAAACCGCACACGTGCAAAGATTTCCCTTGCTCTTTATTGATAGTCATAGCAAACGCTAGGCGTATTGGAAATTAAAGTCGTTTGATCTCAAACACCATATAGGTCGGAATGAGCGATATTCGTGAAAGTAGTACGTCTTCACCTTCACGAGGTCCAATCAGATTGTTCATCAATTTGATACTAATCGTATGTCATTGCATAACTTTGGCTTATTGCTTAACTTTTCTGCATGTGTGTTCACCTGTGACTGCGTTTATCATTTCGATGTTGAAATGATAACATCCTGACAATTTGAAAAAATAATTGGATATTACAATGGATCGTAGAGTATATAAGTGTCTGAAATACTTTATAGTTGCTCATTTCCGCGCTCCAAAACGATATCGCGAGGATGAAAATCTTCTCCAACCATGACAATTGCTACCTCATCAATTGTTGGCGCGTTATATCGTCTGGCATGCTCATTGGCTGGTGTTTGATCAGCACTAATAACAATTCTATGGCTGTCTGATGGCATGAGATCAATCGCATTTTTAAACATCAGAATTAAATTATTGCTGTCATGTAATATTTTTTGCAACAACTCAACAATATTCCTTCTGATTCCAGTTGAGATTTGACAGCGTGCATTCAATTGTTCATTATCATCACCGATGAAGTAGATTTGGAGAAATTTATGGTTACCGCTGGGAAAAGGAAGCAAAGATCCAGCTCTGCGATAAATTTGTCCCTGAATTTTAAATGTCGGCATAAAATACTCCAATATAATGTTAGCGCCGAATGAAATCATCTGAAAACAGGTATTGTATTTTCTGATGTTTTTGAGGAAATGTTTTGAATCATCAGAAGTTCCATTTAACAAACTTCTCAATGGCTCTTTGGCTGCTGAAGTTCAGGTAGTTTCACTTTTCCGCCGGCGCAGCACATTCCAGGGGTTTCTCTTTTAAGTTTCATTGCTTTGCAGTGTGGACAAACTTCGTCCATTTTTTCGATTTGAACGAATTTACATGAGGTATTGTATTGAATATCCGGTTCGTATGAGAAAGCAATTCGGTGATATGAAGCTCGATCATTCAGATATTGCAATTGCATACGTCTTCGCTGTTGATTTAATTGTTCTTAGCGTTGTTGAAACGATTGTGCTGCTCTTCTTCTTCTCGATTCAACTCGTAAGGTTTCAAGTCTTTCTTCCCGCTCATCTGCCAATTCTTCTGCTCGCCTGTGAGAAGTTCTGACTCTAAACACTTTCATTTTCGTCTAAACGTTCATCATCAGTGCTGTTTCATCTCCTTTGACGTTTTGTGATTGCTTGCCGAGAACTGCGGCATATGTGATTACGTTGTTATGTGCGGCACGTGATGCATTACAGATTATTAATAATGTGGTACTACGATACCATGAATACCGTGCAACAATGTGATCTCAACTTAACGGTATTGATAGTTTTAAATGGTGAAGATAATCAAAGTGACAGAGCGGTTACACATTAACTGAAAAACTCAACCCTCAAAAGTGTTTGGAGTAGTTGCGGAAGATGGGTGATTTTTCATTTCCACTTCTAGAGCAGATTTGATTGAGTCTGTCAGCACGAATTTAGACCTCTGACATTTAAAAATTATCTTTTATATAAATGAAAAAAAAAAAAAAGTGGAGGGAACTCACCGGAGTCCGGATCTTCGATGTCGTCTTGCAGGGGAGGCCATCCGCGAGGCATGTCGTGTTGGCTGCCACGTACTTCTGAAACTGTAGCTACTATATTCTCTTTCGCAGAGCCTCGTGTTGTTGCACCAGGTGCGGTGATATTGCCAGCGGAGCCTCTCCCAGCCCACGCAGACAACAGGAAGAAAATCAGCAAGGACAGACGGAAATGGTCGCCACTCACCCCCATGGTGATTCTGCAACAGTATACGTATTTCGAAATTACCTCACATTCTTTCGTTATAATAACTCCTCGTTAATTGGTAATAGTGAGAAATTATACATAAAGCAGAATAATAAATTTTGCTATCGATTAATTTAATAAATATATTATTTAGTGGTTCAAAACCAATGTACATACTTTCTCATATACGTTTCTCCGTCAGCTGCATATAGTGACAAAAATATCGTAAAAGTGTAATGCAAATGTAATTTCGTTGTAGACTGAAATTGACGTATTTTCGTATCTGCAGTGGGTTTGCTGTTCTCCTATGTATTTTATCATTATCATATCTTTCATTTCAGTTTACGAAAAGTGTATTCTACGTCTGCTTGGTCCATTTACATGGCTAAATATTATACAACTACACAGGGCACAGAGCTAGTGACCCTGCGGTGCGGGTATAACCCAGCTAATACGTCGGCACGTGCTCTCTCGTCGCTCCGCACCGATTAGCTGCCCTGGCGCGCAACCAGGGATTAGGCCTTTTTTTCATTTATTTTATTTTTAAGATTTTAATACATTTTACACAGATTAATACACTTCATGTACATTCTCATTTAGCTTATTCCGGCTGGATACAAAGTTATATTAACAAAATAATTTAAGAATTTTGAAATCAGAAGGTAATTGCTATGAAGTACAGGAACGTGTTCTGAATAACATTAAATAATACCCATCCAAAAATACACAAAGAAATAAATCAACATTGTCGTTCAAAGTGAAACACCAATTAAATCAACTAAATATAAATAAAAACACGATTGAATTCCAATTTGTAAATGAACAAGAAATTGTTTATCGCAATAGTTGTCAAATGGCACTCATACCATGGAAACAAATGTATGTAGACAAGAAGAGACAGTGAATTAAACACACAAAAATAACATGAAAGACAATAAACAATTAAAGAATGAAGTTTCCTGTAGCATAGGAAAACTAACCACACAGGTGAATTAGATCATAATAACATGGCTACATTGGAATAATGTATGAAATCAGAAACACGTCAAGTTAATTCATCTGGTATGTTTGTAAAGAATAAAACGTGAAAACTGTTAAATAGGATTGAACATCGTAATTGTCTGAAAGGTAGTGAGGAAATGATTGAAAGTCAATTTTCTTTTACAAAATCAAACGATTTCTATGAGTTTGTCAACTCAAAGTTTTACTCACTGTTTGAAGAATATTTAGAACACTTATACAGTTGTTCATCAATTTATTTGAGTTCTGCAGTATGTTCTGTTCTTGTATTTCACACTTGCACAATATCTTTAAGTTTAATCGAGTTAGGTGCGAATAGAGCACGATAAACGCATTAATTAATATGCCAGGAGGCCTATGACACGATATGTATCGGTCAGACTGCAACTGGGTATCACTCGCGTTGGCTAAGACCAGAGTAAGAGCGGACGATGCGTCGCTCGCGGAGTTCAAGACAAGAATGACGTCTTCTTTCTTCTTCAACTAGACTTGTGTAACACTTTGTGATTGGTCGGATTATGAATTTATTTATTCATTTGTCTGTAATTAATTAATCTAGTCATTATAGTAATCACTCATTTGTTTGTTCGAGAATAATGTTAATGGCCATTTTAATAGTTGTTTGTAATAAATATGTTTATTTTCGTTAATACCTTGCTACAAGCTATATATATGCTAAATATTATTCAAGCTTCTTGAAACAGTAAACTAATGTGTAAGTGTAGCAGACAGAAATTATTTTACTGTAGCAGACAGGAAATATTTTATTCTATACCAAACTTTCAATCCGATAATGCGGATGCAATAGATACTAATTGTATCGAACTTACAAAAAATTTAAGCAAAATCGTTGGAATAATTTTTGAGAAGTATTCGAAAGAGTACTTTGACTTTCATGCGAAGTATCCTTTGTTTTAAAGTAAACAAAAAATAGAGCACGTGCATCGACAAGTAAATGCTACAGTAAATACTAAATATGAATTAATTATATTCATCCGCTTACTCAGAATCGCTGCGCACAGACGGACGGACGGACGTTATGCCAAAAACCACTTTATCTGAATCAGGGATACCCAAAACGGATATTTCCGTCGAAATTTCTCTTTCAAATTTTTTCATGGTTACAAAACTTCGTATACACTACGTATAGGAGAAAGTAAAAACATTATAAAATGTAGAAAATTTGGGGAAGTCAAAATTTTATGGTCTCTCATACTTCTGTAACTTCAAGACACTTTTTCGAATTAACATATTCTTTTAAGTATCTTTTTGTGCACGCGCGTAATATGAATATATTTCACACGGCGTCATAGGCTTCCTGTACGTGGTGCTTTTATTATCCAAGTTTTGTTCAAAAGGTTTCTCGAGATGTACTGTTACTCCCTTAGGAGTAAGAATTATTTTGGAAATAATACACCCTTAAATGCTCATTATGTATTTCAATGGTCAATTTTTGTATCACTAACGAAAAACTATTGCAAAATATAATTACATGAGAAAAATTTAAAAATGTAGTATTATGATGCTAGAAGACCCAACTTGGGTCATTTTGGCTCAAAACCAGTCGTTTCTGTCTCCTCCTCCTCAAATATTTAAGGTAGAAAAAATAGGTTATGTGACTTTTAATCATTTTAGAAAAGATAGAGATGAAATATTTAGTTCCCAGGCTGGATTAGTTTTTGAGTAATGAAAACTTTTCCCGAAAAGCCCCCCGTGGATCATTGTGGCCCTGGCTGTAAATGGGCTCTAATATGAACCCCACATCGACTCAATTGCACATTTACACGGTTGATTACTTTTAAGGTTGTCTATTTCATGCAAATCACGTTGTTGCACATGTACAAGGTTAGGCAGAAAAGTAATGAGACTGGCAACACTACAAGCGATCTGGCAACGCTGCGCTGTTGTCCTTGATAGAGCACGTGTATCAGTACCCTCCCATAGCTCAGTGCGAGTTTCAACTCCTTCCGTTCACTACGTGATTTTTGTGACTGCTAATAGTTAAGTTGTGTTTTGGTTGTGCGTCAAGCAAAATGGAACAGCAGAATTTGGAGCAACGTTGTGCCATTAAATTTTGTGTTAAGCAACCTCTCACCCCCAAAAGTGCAGGCTTCGGTGGCATGCCTTTGATACGCGAAACACCTTTCACCAGGCAGCGCCCAATTCCTGCATCTTTTATTTACCCAAATTTGCACGCATTAGCATTGAGCTTCCTTAGCCCGCCGTACGATAGTGTCAGTAGACGGGCATCCCTTCACTTTTCAGCACCCTACCTGATCTGCTTCACCCTCACACCAACTCTCAATCGTCTACCACTCGCCCACTCGGACGGACATACATGTTCGCTCTAGCAGCCACTCAATCGTCCACTACTCGTACACATACTTGTTCGCTACAGTAGCCACCCGACTTCAAAGTCGGTCTTTCCTTTCTAAGTCTGATTACTTAGTTATTTTTATTTAATTTTCTATTCGTTTTATTATAGAGCGAGTAACATCAAGTCGTATTGTTAAATTACATTTAAGAGCACCTTCACAAGTTGCCGCACGCGACCGGGATTTGCTCCCATTCTGCATTTCTATTCGTGTGCGCGTATGCTTCTTATTACTGTACTTCAATTCGCGCCCGCCAACTTAGCGTGTGCATCATTGTACTCCCATGCGAGTGCGTGTCCCGGCACTTCAAGACATCGA
>NNCF01126076.1:45794-66097 GCA_002313205.1 Laupala kohalensis | reverse complement strand
TTTATCAAGCAGTAATTCTATGTAATACTAAAATACACAAGTAGTCTGTGAATTGATGGATAATGGTGTGCCAATTGTGTAATTATCTAGAAAGATTACTGATTTAGTGATACTTAGATTCGTATTTCACCATTCTGCTTAATCCAATTTTCATTGCTCAATTGTTTCTTGTTTATGTATTTTTTAGTTTAATAAGTCAAGAGTGAATTCAATGTTTATTTCATTTATCACATACAATGTTGTGACGAAATTCAATTCATTAAACTTATGAGGGTTATTTTTGGTCTTTTCCTTATTTTACATCCCTCAAATTGCTTCCTTAGAAGCTGGTCCTCCGTCTTCATAAATCTGTTGTGTTCCGTGGCATCCGCCAGAGGATTTCCCATTCATTCGTACATCGCCCCGGAACACTTACTTTCTAGGAATGTTTAGGTGACATGTTGGTTACGCTTAATGACATCAAATTAATTGCTTTTTGACCTTATTCAGTGGGTTATATATGTGAAAGTTTCGGAATAGGGTGAATTGTTAAATGGGGTCACTTACATAGAGTTATTTTCAAAGGAGACGAAACACTTAAGAATTATAGCTTAGTCAATCCGACATTCTACTGTTTCAGGACACCTGAACAAATCAACCTTTAGTAGGAATGGGGTAATTAAGGTTGGGATGGTTCTCAAAAATCAGTGATTTTTTAATCTTTATCTCGAGCGAACGTAATTGATTCTGTATATGAGAGATTAGCCCTCCATGATATTTAAAAGTTTTTTTTTGAAGTCAATTATAGCGAAATTTTTATTCCTCGGTACAATAAGCATTGTCTAACTTGAAGGGATTGAAATCTGTCATTATGGGAGTCTCTGTTAAACACATTGATGTCTCTTTCGTTAAACACTACGCAAAATTTGACTTTGATACATCTCGAAACAGAAGTTATGGAGAGAAGAAGTAAGTGCGCCGTTAATTTTGTCATCAGCGCATGAAGTCAACTAAATATTTTTGAGTGAATACAAAGAAGTTCCTTATAACTACTAACATGCACTAAAACAAATGCAAAGCACAGGAATTTTGCTAATGTGTTTAGTAACTACCAGAAATATAGTGAAAACAGCGAAAATGCAATGTGGCTCAAAATGACTCATACGAAAACAAATGTGTACAGGCACCAAGGGTTTTTTTTGTAAAAGAAATATCATTCGTAAATTAAATACCTTTTAACTTCGCAGATAAGATGAAAAAAAATCATCACGATTCATTTGGTAGCACATATTCAAAAACATAAAGAAAGACATGACAAAGTAAGCGAGTTCTAAAATTTTACATCGCAATAATTTCCATTCGTCATTGTCTTCTTTGTCTTCATTTCTCGCTAAAGCCATTAGATATGAGGAAGCCAATAATCAGAGAGGCAACACCATTTGGGGCGGGGGTGGGGGTTAACCCTTCCCCATTGACATTGCAGGGGAACGCTTAGGGGCTTCAATGCCTTTGATTGTGCAACGCAGTCACACATGTTGTAGCTGGTTGGAGTGTTCGTGATGTTTGAGAAGCAACTGCACCTCGAAACGTTGACGGAACGAACGGAGAATGAGATCGTAGATACACGGAAATGGCGTTGTCAACACAACGAGTCACTTATCCTCACTACAATGGTTCACTTTTCGTTGTGCGTTCGTGAGTTGATTTTTATATACTCAAATAAAACGTAAAAGATTTTCTTTCCGATTGGAAGCTTACAAACACAAAGAAATGTGTGATTGTGGAGGAGAAGGAAATATAGCTTCCATTCTATTTTGAACTACTGCATTTCCTCAGATCACGAGAAATAAGTATGAAATACGGGATACGCAGAAAACATGAAAATTCAAAAGCTTTAACGACTAATGATAATAGTGAATGAATAAAATGACCACCTTTTTAACAGACAAGCTCTAATATTGACCTAAATTTCATTACACTTTAAAACTACTCTGTCAAAATAATTTTTGTAGTGTGAATATGTATTTTAACGGAGTGCTTTTGAAATCTGTGAATTTTAAATTTTGAAATCTGTGAATTTCTATATTAGAGGTCTGTTAAAAAGAGGATCTTTTTATTATATGAAAGGCTGTCTGTTAAAAGTACGGTTGTTTTTATTCATTCCTTAATCTTACACAGGCTTTTTAAGTATGTTTCAAATAATGATAATAGTCTCTTATAAAAAGCAGGATTTAATTTATTCATGAAATGTGTACAAAAACAAATAGGATACCATGTGATTTTGATAGAGTTTTTAGAAGATAGTGTGAGAAGGTACAACATTTGCCTAGCATATTATGGTTTGGTTCTATGGTGATAAAAAGAAGGAAAGTAATTTTTCAACGAAAAACATTCCTTTGTAGAATGAAAAGTGTATGTGGATGCCTCGTCTTTCATACAAATCTCCAATTTTATTCTGAGCTGGATAAATGTTTTCTCACTTGACCTTGAAACTGAGAGGAAGACTACAGCCGACAAAACAAAACAAAATTTCACACAAAACTACACAAAGGAGTTGGGAAGGAACATGGGGATAGTTTTTCGAAATATTTTTTAAAACGAAACGTTTCGTTTTTATTCATGACTTTGCATACCTAAAGTTCATAAAGAGGAAATTTCTGTCTACATCTGATTGCAAAGATGCTTCCCATTCTGTCTATTTCCGAGCTCTTGAAGCAGATTAAATAAGTCTCCCCTTAAGAAAACGAAAACTTGACGATCAAGAATTTAAAAAAAAATATTGCACATGCCATTCTCGTTTGTTTCGTCCACAGAAAGATGTACGAGTGCTCTGTATTATTCTTATCGAATGTCTTGACTTACTGCCAAAGAAATGAGCTTACTATCGGATTTTTTATTATAGACCCCTCACTTTGAACTGCTGTGGAAGGCACAAAAAATCATAGAAAAAAATAATTAACACCATTAAATTTGTCATGTTCTTGTGCACACATTTAAAGAAAAATAGTTCTATGAATAAATAATAATTTTAAAACAGCAGAAATATTTCAATAAACACGAAATTTTCACTGCTTTTCTCGATACGTCGACTTTACTGATTTTTAAACAGTAAATTAAAAGTGTCAAAAATAATTATTATTCAGCGAATGATTATTATGTTTGTGACAACATTAAAAAATTTCAAGCTTCTACTTGCAAAATATAACTAATTATTAACATTTTTCGAAAACATTGCTAAAAATGACAAGCCACGTTTATAAGGAATAAAATGTGTACTGTCGCCTTCAGGAAAATTCCGTAATCACATGATCAATGAATGTAAACGTTTAAAACTTAGTATTTAACCACAAATAAGTGAAAAACTGAATTGTGTTTTCATTTGGTGACCAGCGAAGCCTCAGCGGGGAAGTACAGTCTGGTCGTGCTAATGTCGCGCGCCCAAAGTGAGGGGTCTATAAGAAACATCCGATAGTAGATGAGTTCTCCGAGGAAAATGATCACTTCTTCACTCTTTAATTATTTCTCAGTGTACTTTTGATTTTGTCAATATATACTACCTAGGTTTGGTTTATCATGCACATGGCGAATGAAAGTTACATTGATTTTTTAAATAATTTATTACTTACTTGTTCATTTCCTATCATTAAAATATTGAAGATACGTTAAAGCTTTGTTTTAAAAATTAGCTTCCAATCCAAATATCCCAAATTAGGTGGAAATCTCACAACAAATATTTTCTCTATCTTAAGGTCATGTGATATGTTTAAGAGGAATCATTTATTATGGTTTTATTTGCAAAGTTATAATATTTATAACTGTTATACAACTAAATATTTTATATATACAATATTTTATGCAAAAGATATTTAAGACACAATATAATTGTATTCTGTGAGACTTCCCGAATAACATTATGTCAAACTCGTCTCTGTATATAAGTACAGTATCAATATTATCGATCAAAAACATGTTCATTCTTATGTCTGGTGTCAGTGCAGGTGTCACCACATGACGCGTGTTTGGTTTCGTCTTGTAGAGATCAAACTCGCTAAAAGAAAGGATTAGCTTGTTTCATGAGAATTAAGTAACTTCCAGACTTCATTTTTTCCAATAAATATTTTTTTATTGATTGATACAGATTGGATCACATTTACGTTGAAACGTACTGGGAACTACATAAGTTATTATTACTTTTACGTAATATTTATTTTATTTAACTTAAGACGCGTTTTAATGTAATTTTAGATGTGTAACTATTCAGAACAAAGTTAACTTTGCTGTGAGAATTTTTCGTTTTAAGGGAATGTTGGAAGATGATAAGGAGAGTTGGCTTTTGTAAGAGAATGTAGGAGCGTACTTCTTAACTGCAGAGCTGCTACATTGTAAAAGGTGGAGATCACAGGATCTGAAAAAATGGAAGGAAAAAAAGTCAGAAAGTTTCATTAGTTATGCAAGTAAAGATAAGTTTGTTACATGTTATTGAGCTTTTCTTTAAGAAACTTTCTCCGTAAACTTCTTTCTAGTGATTGTGTCGCTTTCGCTTTAGTTGTAGCTTCTTTTGAAATTGACCAGAAAACGTATGATAAATTCAACGCGGCTATTTTCTTTTCGAATATATTTTCAATTTTATCTTAATAAAGATTTAAGACTTAATTGTATGGTAACAAAGTAAATATTTTTACATTAGCAAATTTGACGAAATTCAACTGATTAGTCATGTTGTCTTGATCCATGTTTTTGGACATCTGAGGGTGATCTGACAAAAGGTCGAAACATTGTGTTCGTAAAATCCTGAACGGGAAATCTATATAAAAGTTCGTCAGATAAAGATTTTGAGAAAAAAATTCTCGTTGGTGATTCTGTGAAATACGTCGATAATAACTTTGAAAGAAAGCAATCAGTTTCTCACAGAGGGAACAATTGCTGAATGATTTTGCCTTCCAAGATAACACAGCTTTGATAAATCTTTTCTTCAAATATAACTTCTTCTTTTTCTTCGTCTACTTCTGGCGCTTCTGCATCACGTTCTGAATGTCTTGGCCTGCACAACAGCTTTCCATTCCTTCGTATTCTAAACTTCCCGTGATCAGCTCCCAACCTTCATATCGTTGATGTCTCTCGACACATCATCTATCCTTCCATCAATTTTTGGTCGTCCTTTCTTTCTTGTTGTGATCGGGTACCAGTCGAATATTTTCTTAAGAATTCTATCATTCTGGGTTCTACTTATGTGTCCCAAGCAGCTCAATTTCAAGGATCAGATGAAACTAGTTATGTTTAAATATAACTTTGATCTGGGATGAAAAATTAAAATGATTATATGTACGAAGGGGAATATACAATAGTAGATGATTTTGCATGAGGTACGCTTACTTTAATTCAAGGTCAATACAACATCTTGATCTTGCTTTAATTTACCATATGTACCCAACGTACCCTAAACCTATGTTATAATAAAGTTTTGACCGTAAAACCATTGACTATTTGATAATTTGACTGATTTATCTTTTAAAATATTCGTTAGTTTACGGCAGCTATAACCGACGATATATAACAGCTGGATTGTTGATTCATCAAACGGAAAACAGTTCTGCTGCGCTCGGCGCCTCACCTTCACCAGACGGTTAGATGAGCAATGACAATGATTTTCAATACGATCGGTAAGTTACCGTTTGATTTTCTTGCATTACTACACGAGACGAAAGTAAAAAGTGACGTCCAGTTTTAGATTTAACTATAATCTGTTTACACAAGAACAGAACAACCTACACTTTATCAAATGAATATAATTTGTTAAACTTCTCACGGATCTTTGACAAAATAACTAAGTTGGTGCTTCCTGTTCGTAAATCGTAGCATATCATTTTGAGGAATTTTGAGTTAACTTAATAAGAGTCAATTCATAGCAGTTTTCACCAAACTCACTATTAGCTACATAGCATTTAAATATCGAATTCTTGAAATGCATACAGGTCTTCATAAGTATGGTACTGGGCTATCCGTTTGGTGCCGCTTCTGAACATTGTAGATCTGCTGTGCTGCAGCTGAAACGCCAAGTAACAACGACCAGACGCGACACGAACGCGACGGATAGCTCAGCATCACATGACTCCGGCCGAGGAAACCTTCGAAAATATCTTTGTTAGTGCGTATTAAGCATCCAGATTGAAGAACCGTTCTGACTGGTACAGTAACATTCTGTAGATGAATACAGATGATATAGATATTTACTATAAACAATTCGCCTCACTAAAATATTAAATATAATTAACAATATTAAATATATCGGTTCGGACCCTTTTTAATGGGTCCACGCACCTTTTAAGTTGGAACGTTAATTATTTGAGTATATTTCGTATTTCTTGTTATGGTAAAATAAATACCATAACTATTGTTTGGTTATGCTATAACTCAAACAACAATATGAAGAACGCATAATTTAATAAAGAATTGTTTATCTAGCTTCTGGATTAAACAATTCTTGTAAAATCTTTCTTTAGGTTATTAATTTTCCTAACGCTTCTTCCTATTTGCGTTAATTGAAGAACTCTCTTCTCCAAATCAGGATTTAATAAAGAAATTTGAAATACATCAAAAACAGCTTCAAGTTTTCAAAATTTATATTTCATACATCTAACAAGATCGCATTTCTCAGAAGTATCTAGTTTGTCTTCTTGTAATAGCTTTTTGTAAATATATAAAAATTCTGCTTCCTGTACAAGTCACCGTGGAGCAAGTGGCAGCGAAGCGACTGTTACCTCAGACTGATAGCTCGTTGGTTGAAACCCGCCTGGGGTATATTATTTTCATTTACTTTGGTGAATATATGTATTAATATACCGCTTTACACGTTGTGACTGTTTTAAACAAGTCAATTAAAGAAAACCAATGAGTTTCATATATACATTATTCCCATCCGAGCAATTTTCTCGATTTTCCACGCACCCTTTTAAATGGGTTCACGACCTTTTTCTATGGGTCCACGGACTCTTTCAAATGGGTCCCTATTACCCGTTTAAATGGATCCACCAAAAGGGTGTTGTCTGCCTTGGGCACACGGGTATCAAACGACAAAAAATTAAAGAATTTTGAATAATAACTAATTAAACATTTTAAGACGGTTGACGGATATTTGACTCACGTCATTGCACCTTTCTTCAATCCACATTTTCTTCCTTCACTCCATATTTCCTGTTTCTACCTTTCGACTCACCTTCTCAAATTACTTTCCCTCACTTCACTAAGCTTAACTTTTCTCACTTCTATACTAACGCACACTTTCTTTCAGAACTTACTTAGCCTTCAATATATATGGAGTCCTGATTATAAGCGGTGCATTCGTTGTGAAATATTAGCGCAAAATGAAGGACGAATTACTATTCAATGAGAGGGTTAACGCAAAATGCAAATTTTGGTTTATACTGTATATACTTGATGAACTAGGTGACATCAATGATGAAGCACATGTAAGAAACAATAAAAATGAAAAACAGAGAATTACTATTTCAATTTACTTTATTCACAAAAATTTTACAATACACAATTAAACTCAATTCTACAACAAATTTATAACATCCTCGTTTGCAATATCGTCATTCCGGGGTCTCTGCTTCTCCCTTGAATCCGTGCTTCGCTTTTTTCCCTTCCCTTTAGGCGTGCCTATTTGTTGCATCTTCCAGCGTTGCTCATTTTTTGCTAGACGTCATTGTTTGTTGCATGTATCGCTTCCTGAATTCTTTTAATTTGTTGTACGTAATGTAAAAAAAGCTTGAAATATCAATTTTGTTTCCAACAATTTATTCTTGTTGTTTAATGACGTCAGTCCTAGTCGTTAAATAATTTTGACAAATTGTCCTCCCTCTGGTCCATATAAGTCACAGTCCCATAAGATATGGTCAGGCGTCTCCTGGTCTTGTCTACAAGTGCATAGTCCGTCGGTTACTTTTCCAATTGTTTTCAAGAAAGGCGCAAAATCGCCATGTCCCGTTATAGTATATGTCATATATGGACTCAGTTTTGACCATGTCTTTGTCCATTCTCGATAAGTTACGTCTGGTATGTATTGATACGTTTGTCGTCCTTTCCTAGTGTTCGTTCATCGTACATTCCATGTCTCCAATAGGAGTTGCGTTAACCGCTGTCAACCGTTATTTTGTCTCGTCAGTTCTTCTCCGTTCACCAGTATTACTTCTTTATTCAAAATTCTTCTGTACTTTACCTTCATAATTAGGAGATCTATTAGCCAAATTCCTGTAATTACTTCCAACGCGTCACTTGAAACAGTTTTATAACAACTTGACAACCTCAGGAGGCATAACCTTTGTATTGCTCTAAGCTTTCGCTCATAGTGCACATTGTTATCCTATGTCCCCATACACATGCTCCATACGTCATCATTGCTCGCAAAGCTCCACAACAAAGATGTATCATGTCCTAAGCTGTTATCGCATATTTAGAATACCCCATCCTTCTCATTATGTTGTATATTCCTTTAACTTTGGCTTAAACCATACTCAGATGTTCCATAAAGTGCTTTTTCTCATCTATTACTATCCCCAGATATTTAACTTTTTTCTCCACTCTTATCTTCTTTCCATTAAGTGTCACAATAGGATTCCTTCGTTGCTCTCTGTAATTGCCAAACCACATCATCATTGACTTAGTGTCTGATATTTGTAACTTTAATCTTTGTGTCTCTTTATCGCATTTGTCTATAGCTTTTTGAACATTCGCCTGCACTTCCAAACGACTCTTCCCATCCACAAGTAACATTATATCATCTGCATATGCGATGACGCCAATTCCTTCTTTCTCCAGCGTGTCTATTAAATTATCTACTAGTATATTCCATAAAACTGCTGGATCCCTGAGGACATTCTAATCCAACCTTTTTTACTATCCGTTCTCCTCCTAACTCAACATATATATGCCTGCCACTCAAATATGAACAATAAATATCTAATATATGAAGTGGGACTCCTTTCCTTGTCATACTCTCCATTATTATACCCCAATCTGCATTATCGAAAACTCCTTTAATGTCTATAGATATTGCTATTGCATATTTTCACGCCTATTAACTTTATCCAATGCTTTCTCTATTGCATTCTCCGTACCTCGATCCGGGCGGAAACCATATTGTGCATTTTTCAGTTTCCCTTCTGTCTCCAGATAGATCATTAAGCGCTGCGTTAGTATCTTGTCTAAGATCTTAGCTAATACTGGCAACATTGGTCGATATGAATCGATTAGTTGAGGGTCTTTCTACGCATTCGTTTGGAAGAATTTTACCATACTATTTTCCATAATCTAGGAAAACATTTTTCTTTTATACGTCTGTTATACATTGTTACTAGTCATATGAGCAACTCTTTACCTCCCCCTTTCACCATTTCATGCGTTATACGGTTGTAGCCAGTACTCTTGTTGCTTCCTAATCCTTTAATTATCCACTGTAATTCTGTTAGTGTTATTTCCTCAAAGATCTATTCCATACACGCTCTTTCTCATCGTTCTACGTGGTCCCCCTGTGTAGCAATCTTTTTCAACAACAACTGTTTGTTTCCAGTTTTGCGTTGTTCCTGCTTCTCCTAGCATACCCCTGCTTGCCTCACTTTGCCTACACTCATCTTGTAAGGTATGCCTCAGATCGATTTCTGAAAAAACTGTCTCTAAACAGTTCCTCCCGCACCTCCTCTTCTCCTCTATCACTGCTATCTTGAAAGACCGTCTTCATTTCTTATATTCATTTACAAAATCCTCTTTATTTGCTCGTCTCTCCCTTCGCGCTTGTCTCATTTTCCTAGCCGCCTTGTTTCTCTCCTTCTTCCGTGTTAATTCCTTCATCCACGATATTCGTCGACACTTCCCCTCTTTCGCTTGCGGAAGATATCTTTTTGCAATCTGTAACATCACTATCTGAAGTTGATCTAATGTATCCTCAATATTACATACCGTTTCTCGCAATATCCTCTTCATATCTACATCTTCACCCATTTTCTTCTCATATACCCTGATACCTAATTTTTGCAGACTTCTCGTTTCATTATGTACCTTTACCTCCGTCGATATTTCCATTACCTTCAATTGTATGACCTTGTGGTCACTTGTTACGCCATCTCTCAGTGTCCAATTTTATGACAATCTTTCTTAATACAGTAGACAGTGTCAGATGTATAACTGACTATCCACGGTCACTGCTGTATGTCGCTTGTCCATGTTCATTGTGCTGTATCAATCCTTTTTGCGATATAAAATTTTCCATTGTCCTCTCCCTCTTGGTAGCAATTTTTCCCCACACATTTCAGAACGGGCATTTGTATCCGCACATATAATTATATCTTTGCCTTCATAGTTATCTCATATTTTTTGTTATTTTTGAATCCCTGTGTAAACTCTTGTTACATCGACAATACGTGTTTATGAATATTATTTCAATTACGCTGTATTTAAGTATTATTGCATGTATATTGGTTGCATATATTGCCTTTTCATTAAAAACTTCTATTGCCGTATTCGCAATTATTAAAGCTGACCATGGTTGTTCTGTGTTGATTGTTCTCGTCTTCAGCGGTAGATTACATAATTTACTCCCTTTAGCATACACTTCTTGCAGACATGCCACTCCTATTTTACCATGTCGCATATACTCACCCAGCTCTCTTGATCCCTGCATTCTCTTGACAGAATTACAAGTAAAATTTCTTCAAATTTCCGAGTAAACACCAACTGCCTTTATCATAGGTAGTGCGTTTAAGTTCATCTCCGGCCAAAATAATGGGGCGATTATTGTATGCTAGGAGGGAGAAATATTCGAATATTTTATTGGCTAGAACCCGTCAATAAGTCTCCATTTCTGGCTTTCTCCGTGAACACCACCAACCGAAAAAATTTGTTATCGTGAGTTATGTGCACATTATATAATGCATCTTATTCGGTTATTTTACTTATTTATAGTTCCAATTGCAAACAGTACATTGTATACGTGGATCATAGAATAACTGTTAAATGATGTCGAATTGATAATTTATAAGCCAGAATTCTGCGCAGAGGTCATATTTTGCGGTTTAAAATTCAGACGACGACAGTTTTTCCCTGAAGACAATAATCCACACGTGCTATGTTGTGATTTATTCTGGATACACTGCGTGTAAACGTACCAGATACAATATGCGCGTGTTATCGGGAAAATTTCCCCTCACAATAAGTCACCTATCAAAAATTATGGTTACCATTGCAACAAGACAAAGGTCAACGTAATTCAAATTTGACTTGTCCCCGACCGAATGGTATTTTTGGGAATAGATTACTGTAGCAGGGAGTGCAGATAATTTTAGTGACGATTATCACAAACTAATCATACAGTTTGCTTTATAAGTTACTTTTAGTGTTCATTGTCTTTTGGAACATAGGCTGGAGGGGAAGATTCTGTTTCTGAACTCTGAGTAACACTTTGATATTGAGACCTTGATTTCATTTTCTCCTATTCACCCTTCCATTTCGTGTTTTATTTACCAGGTTATCAAGGGAAAGTAGAACCAAATTATTCTTCATACAATCTATCATTGCAATCGACATCATTTAAAATATAAAAAAATGAGAAAGAACAAGTGTACTATTCATTAATCCGGAATTGTTGTTTATACTTAATACTCGTAATTTGAGATTAATTTTCAGGAAGAAATCGATTACACTGAAAAAAAAACAGTAATATTTTTAATTATTTATTGTAGTAAGATCACTGAAATTTACACATAAAATACTAAAAAGTTTAATAATTCTTCATCGTGATCGTAGAAGAGACATTCGTGGGTTAAAAATCGTGAAATGTAGACAAACGTCTGCCTTTCTTATCTTTCTTCCCTTCCTTAAGAAATTCCTTCGTTTTTATTTCCCATCCTCGAGAGATTTTGCTCTTTTATATTGTGAAGGTGCAATAAAGCCCAATATTATTGCTGTTTTTCAGCGGAGCCTCAGCGAAAGAGATCAAACCCAAAATGCTGCTCGCTTCCGTCGGAAAGAAAATCCTTGCTTGACAGGATTTGAGCTGCCTCAGCCTATTCGACAAGGCAATGTCTTCGGTTTCACAAGATTTCGAGGGAAATGGTACTGCGAAAATTAATAACTTTATGGTACAGTTACATTTAACAAAATAAATAGTCGCTGAATAACTTTTACAAAAGGGTTATAGTATATACTTGATGCAATACGTAAGTCTTTGAATAAGGTGTTTTATCATACAGTCTTTTTTAAATTAAAAAAAAATGGTTTGCTGTTGAATCAAGAAATGGAGCAAATGTATATAATAACATAGAAATCTGTAGTTGAGTATTTTCCGAAACGAAATTATTCATCCGAAGAGATTTATTAATAACACTTGGGGTAAATATAATGATCATATTTATTACAATCGGCGAGATAGTTTTGATATTTCTTAATTTTATGAGTAATGAAATAGAAATCCAAAAGAAGTTCCGCTCTTTTTAATGCAGAGTAAGAAATTCAAAGTACTTTTTCACACATTATTATTTTAATTCTCATGTTGCGTTGCGATTCAGGCCATTAGAAGTACTCTTTTTCCAAACATCTTGAATAGGAGGATGTAATTGGGAATGACTCATGTTGGGTTGTGGGGTTATTAGGTTTCGAAATGATATTTTTCTGGTTTAGGTGAGGGAAATATCAGAAGTAAACATCTCCCAATTTAGAGACGCGGTGATTTTATTCCGCTCTCTAACTCAATAATACCCTAGAGCAAAAACACAACCATTACGTAACCGCTGCCGAATAATATTTAGCTTTTCTCATAAACATAATAGAAATACCAATAAAATTTAATGACATTTCTTCGAAATAACTATTCATGAAATTGAAATGAATAGCTCCACGTTGCCGATTTATAGCTTTATTATATCTCCTTTAGTACTAGTATTTATACAAACCATCAAACTGTAGTTGAGACAAACCGTCTAAAATTGTTTACCGGAAAGGAAACTAAAACGAAACGAAATCAAATGGTTTTATGTTTTCAACGGTTATGATAAGATAACTTAAAAAAATAATTTGTGAAATATTTCTTTATGTAATAAATTTTACAGACGTACTTAGTAAATAGTTAAATATAATCAATTGTTTTGTTGTTCTATTTTTGATTTGTGACCGGTGTTTCCATTTCATAATGTAAAACACTGTGTCATGTTTATTTTAGTTTAAATGATATATTTTAAAATTTAAGTGTACGTTTGTATAAGTGCACTTTGTTTAAACAGCAAAAATTACAATTTAACTTAATACGTTACAATTAAAATAACTTGAAAAAAATCGCGATAGGTTCCAATTGAAGTGAAGTGGAAGGTGAAAACCGACAGTAATCTGTAAAAAAACAACTAAATATGACAGTAATCGGGATAGAAATCGTATGATGATTCGATTCGGTTTGAAACCTTGAGTAATACTTGCACAAAAGTTTTGGCGTACGGTTTTAATTAATATTCATGGATTGTTTTATAGTATTTTGGTTTTATTACATAAATTTAGTTATATTTAGCTTTATAACATGTGTAGAGTATTAAATGATTTTAGCATTCGCAATAAAGAAAACTGCATCATTGGTAATGAACAGGGACAACTCTACATCGAAATTTTAAGAATAGTACGAATCAATCCTCCATTCAAATCAATTAGGTCTACAGAATTTATACATAAATAATTCCTAGTAACGCGCAAACTAATTTTGCATAACCGAGTAATTACTCAGCGATACCAAATTGCGAATAATGATCTAAAAAGAATTTTATTATTACATCCGACTAATAAGTGTGGCTTAATATCACTTCATTAGACCAATTACCATCTCCGGGGACTGGAAGAGAAATTTTAGTCCTATTGCGCTTTAGATTTCCTGCTTAATTTCCGTTCCACTTACGCATGGTCTTCATAACTACCGGTGCACATCGTCCTTTCATTTACTGTTTGATAGGTGGTTTGCCGCTGGTTGGTGGTTTTCAGCTCCCGCAAATTCCAAAATACTGAGTAATGTTTGACAAAATAGAATGTGGCAAATGCAGCGTTAGGGGTACAATTTGTTTCCTACAGATGACAGCTCCTTTATGAAATGTGTCATGATTTAGTAAGATTTCGCGGTGGAAATGTATATGGTGGTATTAAAACCAATAACATATTTTCCTCCGAGTATTTTGCTCTACTTTATTATCTTCTATGTCAATTTTCTTTCAAAAACTAATGGAATAAACGTTTTAAATTATGCTATGTACATAAAATTGGTGGTATTTCAATTTTTAAAGAATGTTTACAAATTTGTTGACTTTCTTTAGAGGCATAAGAGACCTGTGTATATGTAGATAAACGAACTATTCATGAAAACTAAACTTTTGTTCGTTTTGTGTGGGATTTTGTAAGGAAATCAATTATTTCATAACTGGTCCATAAATTCTTATACATAGAACTATTTCGTTTGTATGAATATAATAAATATACCTATACTTCAAAGTTAATTCGAATAAATGAAAAATAATGTAAAAATCGTTGTAGTACATGCACCGCAAGATCACTTGAAACAACTTGAGAAGTGGACGTAAAAATAATTTAAACAATTTTATTTGAAGCACACAAGTGTAGCAATGAACTGGAAGTAAAAAATACATAGTCGCTTTGTTTTATTATGATTTTATTACCTACAAATTTCATAATTCCCTGGATTCGATCATGAAGAATTATGAAAACTGTTTTTCTGCAATATAAATTTATTTGAGATCCCTGACTGGAAACGTATTTATTATTATTCTTTCACAGATTACTTTCGTCTGCATAAAAATACAATACAGAAAACTAACAGATATATTTGTGGATATGGAAACAAGTGTTCACTGTTCTGAAGTTCGAGTGATAACAATTCTTTCTCAAGAACAGGTTCTATTTATAACAATCGTTCGTCCTGACTCTATGTGTAGTTTAAGTTCGTCAGTGCTTCATTTCTAGAAGTCGTCACATCACCTTGTGCTTAACGGTTGGGTTAAACGTTACATGTGATCTGGTCTCTTTTAGAAATAAAAAAGGATCATTTAAATGCTATTGTACGTGCATGGGTGTATAGATAGAAATTTGCTAGATGATAGAGCATTTTGTTTAATCGCACTTAGGGTGGGTGTATTCTGTCTGATGTGTACATACTTTGTGAAGTGGATGGTGGAAATAGAGGGAACTAAAACACAAATTCGAAAGATAAAAGATATCACACAATGGGAGAAATATCATTCCAAATTGTGTTAATGCAGTGATCTATCACCAAGGAAATGCGCCGAATAAACGAGTGCTAGTGACGTAGGAACGATACAAGGAATACGGACTCTTCTCCATCATTATTCCACTACAATATAATTCTATATCAAACCTATTTGATAAATAAAATGCAAATAACGTAACTCGAATAAATTTCTGAATTTTGCTATGTACAATAATATTTGTCAAACGTCACTAATATACAAGATTTGTTAGTTTTTATACGTAAATGAGGTTAAAGGAACATTGAATAGTATTTATTGACCAGCCATCTCACGTATTTTCTCCATACTGGGCATCACCTCCGTTTGTATCCTAACATATACAGTGAGATCACAGTGACGTGGATAATTATGGATGTCATTAAAGAAGCGAAGCCATTCGTGGCTCTGACTCCTAACTTCGCTCCAGATTTATCTTATGTTCTTTGTCTCTGCAAGCTGCATTGTGCAGTAAATGCTCTTGGCTGCCTCGCAAAATCTAGATAATGGATCATCAAAGGATATGGAGAAGCTTGCCGAGAACAGCTAAAATTACTTTCCTTCGCGTAAGATTACATCAGACGCTGTTTCGTCGCCTCCGATGTAAATATACCAAATTAACAATTTGTTGAACTGTAATATTTAGCGTGAACAGTAGGTTATTATACTCGCGTTAGAAATAAACCAATAATTTTTATTACTTTCGAATGTCTCAGTCTGGAAATCATTGTACCACATCTGGTCCGGGACTGAATGTAACAGCACACTAACAACCATTGGCGTCTGTCAAATAAAATCTGACTCAACGAACACATATTTGTCAAAGGCATTTATTATTCCATTTCATGACAGAAATTCGACGTTAAGTGAATGATTGTGTAGACATTGGGAAATTTCCGGTTTCTGTCCGTCTTCATGTGAGGACTTCAGATAATTTACATTGCATTGTATTCTACAAAGTTTAGGTGTGGGTGTACGTACATGTTATGCGAGTACATCATGGTATTTGAACAAAAAAATTGTAAATGTTGTCATTTCGATACCAAAACGATTATACATGCATTGAGGAAATAGTGTAATAAAAATGATTAATACGAGTTTCAATTTTCTTCTTATCGTCAACGAATAGTTAGAAAGAGAATTTACCTTAATGAAAAATGTTTTTACCTTGTTGGCTCATTTGAAGATGCCAGTAGAACAAAAACTAACAAGTTATTAGCGTAATCCCCAGAAATATGTTATTTTTAGATACATGACATGAACCAAGACGTAAAACAAAATTCTCAATGTACAAAATTTAAAGAAATGACTAAGATTAGAGCTGACAATTCAATAAATCAAATGACTTTACAATAAAAGACCTTGTTTAATTTATTTCTAACATTAGAATTTAGAAACAATAGGAATCTTGCTTTGGATTTGAAGAGGTTCCAGTAAAATATTATATTTTAGATGGATGTTATTCAGTGGAACCGTCTCCAATAAACAGGAGTACGAGTATCTCGTAAATGTAATTTTAATTTATCATAGTAATACGATAACGCTGAAGATAAAAAAAATTGTGTGATGGAGATTGATCTTTATCCGTGTGATTACTTTTGTTTTTAAGAAAAGTATCCCTATACTTATAAACACCTATATTCGATCCAGGTCATTTCCCTCTGAAGGCGCGAACGCTTGCATTGAGCTACTGCAGTATGGTGTTTTATTATCTTGTGTTACGTTGTCTAAGAGTTGACACCATAGTGTTGGTACCATGAATAGTAAATACGTAAAATAGTAATCATCTTTGAAAAATATATTTTTTTAAATACCAAAAAATTAATTTTTATATATCCAAACGTTTCTTTATTTTTACTATACTTGAAATTTACTCTTATTAGATTAATACATTTGAAAATATCATTATTTAAAATAATAATTAGGTATTCGCCAACATTAACCTTCAGAAATTCAAAATATCAACAGTGTACGGCTGCTGGACGTCAAGAAAACACTGCAAATATTCGTCGTCTCGACTTCAAATTGCGGGCTACGCAACGTCGGGATGGCGTCGTTTAGTCGTTGTAATGAATCATTTTGTTCAAGTAAACAACTATTCATAGTTGCGAAAGCCATGGTCGATTTGACTCCGTAAAACAATTGCTGAGGCTGCGCCGTCTCAGTCATGAGTCAACGAACCGAATGCATAGAAGGCAGCGCAGCCGAGTGACATTTAGCTGCATTTACAAACGAGATCAGCGGCGAGGAACAAACAACAGTTCTTGTAGCTATGTCAGATTTTTGAGCGGGGCTGAGCTGTTGCGCGCAAAACTTACAAGCTATAGCTGTTGATGTAACTTTCTTCCTCCCAGACAAAACAGCGTTAGCTTCCGCAGTGATAGAAAATGGGTCTAGTTCAGACGAAAACTGTTTTAGGGCAGCTACAGCATAAGCTGTGACAGCTAATGGTACTGTCAGTCCGCTTGATAGCCAATGCGTGAACTATCACAGCTAACTTTAGGTTCAGCTAACTTAATTTTTTCCGTGCGAGACATAAGTAAAGTGGTTTAGGGGTAAAATGTGAGCTTGCGCATGAGGAGTTCGACGGTTCGAACTTGGTGGGAATAGTTAATATTTATTCAGTTTTGTCCACATAACATTGTTCCAAATATCATGTTACATACATTTTCAGAATTGTTTTTGACATTCCTACGAATTAGAAGGAGTATTGAATCAGAATACATTACATTTATAGTCTTAGAAGTATAGGGTATATTTTGATATTGACGTAAAAACTATTATTGATTATTACGATTGACGACAACCCCGAAAAGAAAGTTGAACGTGCTATACTCTATTTCCTTATTACCTAATAAATAAAACTGTTGTGTCAATGAAAAAAAACAAAAAACAGTCCGTAATTTGTAGGTAGACGACAGATTATGTTGTCAACAGATTTTTGAATTGAACGGAAGGCGATAAAACATTTAATCAAATTTAGGTAATAAAACCCTTTGACAAGGGCTCATCCCGTTATATGATGGTCTTGGGGTAAAACCCTCAGCGAGCAAAGCGAGTCCTCATACTATACAAGCCCGTGCATTCGTAAATAAAAATTAAACAGCCATATTTACTAATCGCACAACCTTGAAACCTGACGTAAAAGAAGAAACTTCCAAAAAGGCAAATATTTTAATAATAAGTAACATTTTAAATCACAAATAAGCAAAACAACTGACTCGCAAGTAAGCATTCGATTGTGTTATTCCATGGACCTAAACCTCACGACTGAAGCATTTTCTCATTGTTACACTTCAGATGCCGATTCAACTTCACTAATATCCATTTTTGAAATTTCATTCGCACATACGCACACTGCACTAAAAAGCCATGTTGCGTTATGGTGTTAATCCCATAAATGATAATAAACCTTAAGTAGCAAGCAGTGTTCGCGATAAATCCAAATATGGTCCAGACATCCGCCATCGTGTTCTAGGTGGCTTTGGCTCTAGCTCTGTGAAGCTGAAACATCCTTTAAAGCACAACTGTAAAACTCATACGGGAGAATTTTGTACTCATTTATTACGTATTAATTGCTATAAATGAAAATTTATTACTATTGTAATTAAAAAAATATTCACTGTGAAACTGGAACAACCACCTTCAAATTCAAAAATTTTCAAATTTTCTTTGTTGCATTTCTCACTACACATTTATTACTAATTTATTACTGCAAAAAGAAATTTATTAATATTTTTATTAACAAATAATTGCGAATATTTACCACAAAAGAGCAAATAACACAGTTATACATAACCATTAAAGCACTACTCAAAAAACATACGTAAATAACAGTTTCTCAATAATGACTAATTATTTACAACATAAAAACTCATTGTAAATGTAATATGTTCCATACAATATAATCTCTTGCATTCCTGACAAAGTAAACAAAATGTAATAGAAGTACACTTTCAAAAAATACAAAACAATTTGAAGTATATTCTATTAAATAGTTTCAAAACAAAAATAACGTACAAACAAACAATAAAATCAGCATATTGCAAAATTATTGTTATCGCGTACTAAAAAGAAAAATGCATTTCCTCATCCCATCCTACACGTTGAATATTCTTTACAAATCGTAATTTGAAAACATTTCCTAATATTAAAAAATCTTGGCGAAACAAAAACAACTAAACCAGGTTATTAATTGACTGAAACGTCGTCAATCCATATACAAAATTTTTCCTAATTTATAAACAATTAAAATGTATAGCTTGTCAGTTACATCAATTTAGTTTAAGACGAAAAGAGTCCATATATTAAAACGCATAGAAAAGGAGATAAAACGGTATAAAATAAAAAAATTCTTGTTAGGATTAACGATGATATAGTCCTTCATTAAAACTATTTTAATCTAAATGTTATAGAATAAAAAATATGAAAAATCATTTGTCCAACGGATTGCGTCACGTTAAACATATTCACAAATCAACATCCCAATAACATTTACAATTATTTTAAACAATTTCACTTTGTGAGAAATAAAATAATATGTTTATTGGGTAGTAATGAACTCTTCAATCAACACAGAACATCGTATATATAATATTTACATATAATTTATATATAGTATTATATACATTTATATATAATTAAATGTTTTGCAAAATTGTCACATTAAAGTAGCTTTACGGAATAAGTATACATATTCAACACCGTATAGTACAAACATTAATAAACTTCATAGTTCTTGTCTATATTTGTCATTATATAATCTTTAAAAAATCCTATTTTAATCTTATTGTTATGGCAAAATAATAAAAAAATCGTTTGTTCAGCGCACTACGTTTTGTTGAATATTCTTTAAAGAGAATCTGCTGGCAAACATTTTAATTATTATAATCAATTTGAATACGCAAAAACTATAAAAATAAGAACAATAAACCATTCAATCAACACAGAACAATGTATTGAAATTTATGAATAATTAAACGTATTGGATATATGTCACATTTACGAAGATGTAGAGATAAAAAGTATTTATTCAACACCGTATAG
>NNCF01126076.1:19850-45767 GCA_002313205.1 Laupala kohalensis | reverse complement strand
GACTATATCTCTGTCAATTATGAAAAAAATGGATGAAATTTTTACCAATGAAAATTCAATGCATTTAGGTATTTTGCAAATAACAATCGCGAAAATCCGTAATATTGAATTTTGGAAAATTAATTTTGAAAAAAAGTAGCAGTTTCCGTTTTTGAACTCAAAAATTAGATAATAATGTGGTTGAAAACAATAGAATGGAGTCAAAACTTTCCGTATAAAACACTATAATTATCTTTATGAGAGTACTTTTTAAGCATTTTGCATTTGCTGTTCATATAGGCTTGATTTATGTCAAAACAGACTTGGATTCACTCAATGGTAAAAAATGGCAAAAATATGGAATCAATGGGAATAAACCTTATTTGTAGACGTAATTAACTAGAAGAAAAATTTTTTGCTGAAGTTCGCGTTGGTCGCCTTTATTTTGCGATTATACAAAGAATAACGCTTATATATTTTAAGTTTCAATTGTTTCGTTAAAAAATATTTTTGCAGTTACAAACGTTAATTACTTTAAATTTTATTTATTATTTAATTAAACGATTAAAAAGTATGTACTGTAAACATAATTATGTAAAGATACTCTACTGCGAATTATTGATGCAACCTGTTTGTGTTGTTGATAAATTTTGAGTTTTGATTGTTTTGTCAAATTATATTCATTCCAATATGATACATATGTACACCTTCCTTCACTGAAATGTATTTAAAGTAGTATAATAATTTTACATTTTATGCTACATTTTTACGCATAAAACATAAACACTGCTAACGTAATATTTGAATAGTGTTCTGAAAAAGTATATTCGCATAGAAAAGGAATATATTTACGAGATAGAAAAGTTCTTGGTTTACCAATAAATTTCTGACAACCAGTGTTGGCAACATTCAATTGTTTTTACTTTAAAAATGCCTAAACGGCAACCTCCAAAACAACGCGTTGTTAATTTTAATAAGAAATCTCAGGAAAACCATACATTACAACAAGCAGATTGTTTAATGCGCGTTAGCTCGGCGGACGGTGTTAATGAACAGGCTACCTCTAGATATACAACAAACGATATTGAGGAAGTATTGCAACAAGGGAAAAGATCAGCTCAAAAAGCAAAAACTGCATGCGTGGAGCGATTATTCAGTATTACAATGGACCTCGATGAATCTAATTCCCAAAAACTCCTTCGTGAAAGGTGCAGCTGTGAAAGGAAAAGGGAACTTACCGAGTGTGTTGAACAGGAGCATCACTTTCATCGAAGACAACTAAGGTATCAACAGTATATAGCTAATGAATGTTATAAAACTCGGGAACAACGCCTCGAAGTCATGAGAGAGCGAGTCAGTCTACGAAGAGCTGGAGAGACAGTTGAAGAAAGAACTCAATACCTTTAAGACTTGCGAGAGAGAGAGAGAGACAGGCAACGAAGAAATCAAGAGACAAGCGAAGAAAGAGTTGAACGTCTTGAAGACCTGAGAGAGCGAACCATTCAAAGGCGAGCAGACGAGTCTGAGGAATTTCGACATCAGCTATTGGAAGAACAACGCCGTAGGAATTCAAGACATCAACACGACATTCAAAAGCATCCATTGGCTACTTATAAAATAGCTACGACTAAGATTACTCCTTTCAAAGCTTAGGCGTTTTTGATGTCGCTTGCACTCATTGCGGTGCTCTGCATTTTCCTGAAGAACGTGTGAGTAATAAACGCCACTCTTTTGGGGACTGTTGCTTACATGGTTGCATTGATCGTCCTCATTCCGAATTTCCTAATGATTTAGCGAGACTATTTCTTAAACGTCATCCGTTAGCTAATTAATTCCATAAGCGGATACGAAACTTAAATGGATATGCGATGGCATCTTTTACTGTAGAAAACGATGGTACAATCAACAGTCGGGGTTTTTACAGTTACGTTGCAAGTGGCCAGGTTTATCATAAAATAAATGTATCTGCTCATCCTACTCAAGCATCTGAAGAAGAATTTGAACGTTCTCAGTATGGCCAGATCTACTTTCTAGATTTTGCGGATGCTATCACCGAACGTCTCAATAATCCTATGAATCATGGAATAAGCGAACGTATTGTTAATTTGTTAGAGAAAGTTATGCGATTTGTAAATCCTTTTGTTCAAGGATTTATGATGCGAGAAGTAGACAAAGAAGCAAACAAACGAGCTATTGCAGAAGGAAACCCACCTCCGTATATAAAATTGCTTTTCACTTCACCTGAAGGTACTGATTCTAGAAGATTTAATATCCCTCTTCAGAATGAAGCAAGTGCGGTTGTCGCATTAAATGCTGATCAAAGCTTTCCGGATAATGAGTTGATAATTCGTCAGCGCGGGAAGTTTGTTGTGACCATGAGAAACATAGACAAACGCGTTGAACCTTTCACATATCCTCTTTTCTATTCTAAAGGAAATTTCGGGTTTTATATTAACATTCCATTAAAAACTCTTTACCCGCCGTTGCAACGTTACAAGAGTTGAACTCGCGAATTATCCCATTGCGTTTCGGACTGCACTCACCAAATGTATAGATTCGGAAGTCAACTTAAAAAATCCTGATCTCCGCCTGTTTAAATTCAACGCATTACATTTTGGAGGTCAACTTTTTCAACAGTATGTCGTCGATACTTTTATTAAAGTTGAACATGACAATTCAGTGGATAAAAAACAATTAAAGAAATATCTTACAAGAACTGTCAAAGAAAAAAATGTTGCTGTTGGTGAAAAAATTATTTTGCCTTGTTCATTTCCTGGATCTACAAGATATTACACGAAAAACTTTTAAGATGCCATGGCTATAGTTCGTCGTCTTGGGTCCTCAGATTTCTCTATCACGATGACACCCAATCCGGATTGGCCAGAACTTAAGGATGCAGCACGTATTACTTATGATGATGAATCATTTGTACAACAACTTGCCCAAGACCGGCCAGATCTGATGGCTCGGGTTGCAAAACTTAAATTCAGTGATTTAGTTGATTAATTAGATATGAAACAAATTTTTGGAAAAGCTTTAGCATACGTCTATACAATAGAATTTCAAAAACGTGGCTTACCTCACGTGCATTTGCTATTAATCATGTGTCCTGAAAATAAGTTTCATAATAATGAGGAACGAGACGATCTTATTTTTGCTGAAATTCCAGAGGAAGATGACCAAGATTTGCGAGAACTGGTATTGAAGTGGATGACACACAAGCCATGTCGTGATCTGAATCCTAATGCTCCGTGTATGATAAAAAAGAATGGACGAGTAAAATGTCGATTTGGTTTCCCAAAATCATTCCAAGAAGTCAAATCTTTGGTGGATGGTGAAAAATCGAATTATCGTTGACGCTACGATCGTAAATTAGATCGTAACAGTCCTCATTTTTCTCACAGACATGCCGTATATCGCAAAGATATAAACAGACGCAAAGATAATAACTCGAGACAATCGCCATGTAGTCACATATAAAGCATACCTGCATTAACGATTCAAGTGGCATATCCACGTGGAGTACGTAGGAAGTATTCGTGCTGTCAAATACCTTATACATATATTTGCAAGGGACATGACTGCACATTCATTTAGTTTATTGAAAATGAAACAAGAGTTAATTAGAATGAAGCAGATGCGTACTTTCAATGTCGATGTATTACTCCACCTGAAGCATGCTGACGTTTGTTCGGTAACGAAATTCAGAAAAAAATTCAAAAGAAGAAAATCAAGAGGTCGTTTACCATTATTACTATTGGCAGATGCCGGAGCATGTTAGATGGATTGGAAGAACAAGTGAATGGGTACCTAGAATGAAGAAAATTCGTGTCATTGATAGAGTACATAATGTGAACTTTGTTTCACAGTCAGAACTTTACCATTTGGGACTTCATGTCAATTATCATGTGAAGGGTGCTGTCGATTTTAATGATCTTCTAACTGTTGACCTTGTTGTTGACGAGCCCTTAAAGCCCCACAAAAAAGTGAAAAACGCCTCATATAAGCAAGCTTGCTTGGCTAGAAGACTTACATTAGAGGACCAACAGTGGAAAGAAAGCTTGCAAGAATCAGCTCTATCTAAAATTCCTAGAGCCATGAGAAAACTTTTTTCTCAGATTCTCATGTTTATAAGATTTTATCCAGGAAGCACGATGCATTGGGGGTTCGGAAGAAGAGGCTATTAAAAGAGCTTACCGAATAATTGCGTATAAATTAGACACTGAATCGACAAAAGGGAGAAATTTTCGCTTCTGGGTAGAGCGATACAAAATGGACGACGTTGATAGCTTCGAAAATCAACAGAATAAAGAGCTTTTGAATTCTGCACATAATCATGCCGTAATTGGAGGACAGATGTACTGCCAACTCAGAGGCACTCAAAGAGAAATTGTCAACACAATTCTTAATTCCCACATTAATCAAGGACCTGAACTGAAGTGTTACTTTATTGATGGTTCTGGTGGCACAGGAATAACTTTTGTATGTAAAACACTTTACTACATTTTGACTGGAAGGAACCATAATGTTAAATGCAGGGCATTTACTGGAATTGCATCTATTCTCCTTCCAGATGGTCGAACGTCTCACAAAACATTTGGACAGAATGTGCCTTTAACGCCTCAATCAATTTCCAGCATTAAACCAGGTTCATCCAAGGCTTGTAGTGCTAGCTGAAATTGATATTTTTTAAATGGATGAAGCTCCTATGCTACCGAAATATGACTTGCACAACATTGATCAACAGCTTCACGCAATAGCCAACCCCAGTTCGTTGTTTTTGGAGGAGATTTTCGTCAATGTTTACCTGTTTAACAACGTGCTAATCGCAGTGAATTGATAGATTTTTCCATTAAACAAAGCAACTTATGGCGTAATTTCCATTTCTGCTCACTGACAGAAAATATTCGTGTTGATCCTGGGGAAAGACACTTAGCTGAATGTTTATTGCAACTCGGAAACGGAACTTTACCTGTAAACGCCATGCATGAGATTGAATTACCTTCATATATTCTTTCCGGAGGCAATCTTATCTAATACGTTTTTGGCTAATAAGACATACGCAAAAATGAAGGACAGAACAATATTAGTTTCTTTATATAATGATGTTAACAAAATTAATTCTGACATAATAGAAAAGCTTCCTGGAGAATATAAAATTTACAAAAGTCACGACTCAATGAAAGATCAGTCAGAAGGTGTAAAAATTTACTCCAGAATTTCTCAATTCAGTTGAGATGGCTGACTTGCCATTGCATGAACTCAAACTAAAAAGAAATACAATAATAATGGTCTTGAGCAACTTGGATGTATCTGAAGTGCTGTGCAATGGAACGAGATTCATCATCACAGATTTATGCTATTACATTATTAAGGCAAAAATTATCAGAGGATAAAATTCGGGTCGCAAAGTCCATATTTCCAGAATAACTTTTGATTCTAACAAAAGTCATTTTGGATTTACTATGTAAAGGCATCAGGTCCAGCACTGTCTACTTGAGTTGTTGAAAATTCGCTTCCATCCCTCATTTTCATTACTTTTTAATTCTTGCTTTTTCCGTTGTATCTCACAGACTGATTGAGATACCAACTTTATTTTTATACCTCCACATTGCTACTTTAAACATCTAGAAACGGGATTTTGGGTTTTTCAATATTTTAATCTATAGTGGGTGTAAGGGGTAGAATGGTTTTCATGTTCGTGTGTATTTTATAAGAATTCATACTTGCATTTTATTCACTCGCAAGTTTTATTTATTGTTGCGTAGACGCTGGATCGTTTTGTTAATCCTTGTTTTTTTCGTATACTTATTGAAACGAGCATTCGCGCTGAAACCGTCGAGTTACTTAGGCGACTCACAAGAAAATGTGAAGATTTTTGTTCGTGATGGGTTTGACGCTGCGGTACCTTACGACTTTCGTTAACCGAGGTGCAGCAATTGCCATATGAGCTTTTTTCGTGCGTCTCAATTCTTTCTCCCGTGCAACGCCCGAATAACTCAGTTTGTATTTGAGTAAAATACAATCTTCATTTAAGTGTGTCATACTGTGTTTCAGGAGATAGGTACGCTATTTGTATTGGGTTAACTGATCAAATATTTAAAGTATGATCTCTACATTTGGAATTACGAGGGCAAGTCAATATATAAGTGGAACGTCAAAGTCCCTTATACCGTGCTAAATTACGAGCGCCTTTTTTGCCAGCAGATGACATCATATGTATACTTGTCATATAGGCTGCGTGACATCTCGTAGGAACGCAGTCAGTCAGAGGCATCCAGAGCACGATTGCGGTTGTGTTGCATGAGTGTACACGAGAAATACAGCGTGCAGTTGTGCATTTTTTGTAGGTCAAAGGACGACTGTCCACAGAAGAAGTACATCACAAAATGCATCCAGTGTGTAGTGGCAACTGTTCCTGACGGAAAGATGTGTTCAATTGTATCCAGAAATTTAAGAAGGTAAGGCAAAGCGTGAGAGATGGGGAGCGTCCTGGTTGTACTTCGGGGGTGTCAACAGCAGACACAGTGCAGCGTATGGAACAAATTATTCGTAATGACCGACATGTGATTTTCATCCGTTGAGGCACATAAAAAATAATTTGGTTGACAGTCATTTGAAAGTCATAGGATGTAGACATCCATTAACAAAGGATTTTACGAAAATCTAACGGGGTGAAATAAGAGTTGCAATGCTTTGTGTATGTATCCCACCCTAACTCTAGAGTGCCAGCAGCAATTTCAACCAAACTTGATCCATAGATGGCTGACAATCAGGCAACAAGCACTATGGGGATAAGACATCCCTTGCACCCCAGGGGAGGGGATGACAAGGGGTTACATGTAAAAATAATGGAAGAATTCGATATTACTTTCGAAACCATATTTTTCGGTCATCTTGAGTTTGGTAAGTCCCCGATGCTTTGTAAGTTAACATTCAGTTCATATAGAATACAATATACCCCTAGCACCCCTGGTTTAAGGCTGGTATTGAAGGACACGTAAAAATAATATAATAAAACGACCGATATCGGTGTTGAATAAATCATTTTTGGGACCGCTAAAGTGAAATGACACCCCCATTGTACACTATCACCCCCTATAAGAAATAAACCCCCTTTGTGTTAGAGGTGAAAAGGAGTGGAAATAATCGAAAAATGTAAAAATAATCGAAAGTAATCGATATTATTGTTGAGATAATAGTTTGCGGGGCCGCAGAAATTAGTAGTGACATTATCGAAGAAATCAAAGTTCAATCAGCCCGTATGAACTCAAGCACACATAGGGAAGGGGGTGCCATGAAAACATCGAACGTGACACATGCCTGTGACGAGTCCATAATTTTCGGTGTTGTTGAATTGACAATGAAACTCCCGACATCCCGTAAATCTGAATTCAGCCCTCATGAAACAAACACATCACTAGCATACTTTGGTGCGGGGGGTGGTGAAAATGGCTTTATGGATAAAAGTAATTGAAAGCTACAATAGAAATATTAAAAAAAATAATACATCGGATATATAGTTCTATATTTGATGAGATGTTTCAACTATCAGTGCCGTTATGTTTAAGGTGAGATCACATATGAACTCTGTATTCTTAAGAGCTTGGGGCGGAAAGGGCAAGATTCAAAATAACGCAAGAAGACCGATACTAAAGTCGAGTCCATGGTGGTTGTGTATTCTGAGATGAATAATCGTATTTCCAATGACATTATGTACGCTTCATACCCTTCCCTAGAGGTGGGCGTTGGGGAAAACGTGACAAAAAATGTCGAAAATGTCCACTAAGGAAGAATTTTACAAAAATCCACCCCTAAGGGAGTGAAATTGGCGTTTTTTAAAACGTTTTTTTCTAAATTGAATCAGTAAAAACAAGGGATTGATGCTACACACGAATACTATCGAACCTTCATCATTAATGGATAAAATTCTCACTGGATATCAAAAGGAATATGAGAAAGAGCAAATTTGCAAACATATTGTAATGAAGAATGATCCCTTTCTATATGACTGAGAAGGGCGGATACCGAGACAGTTCTGTCAAATTTGTTAGTGTTTTTATTTTCGTTTCTATTTTTCATTAACTTAAACTTTTTAATTTATAGAAGACTGTAGTGTCACTTTATTTTCAAGAGGTCTGTATATGGAATTGTCTCAAATTTATTGTATGAGGTAATTCCTGTTGCTTTAACTTAACATTTTCATGTTGAATATTTATTGATATGTCATTAAAGGGAAAGGTGCAACATATTTCTGACATTTTACTGATAACCCCGAATTTTGGTCAAATAAATGTATTCTTCTCTTACAGGCAAGCTAACATTTTCACCACATTTTTTTCATCTTAAATACTTTGAAGTCAAACCGGTGGGACGTTAAAAGGCAGAGATTTATTTAACTAAACTTCAGTAACTAGTTCACAGCAATTTTCTCAGAGCAGTCGAGCTTACGTTTGGTGAGTTTGTTCGATAACTATTCGTCCTGGTTCGGTTTTTTTTCTTGTTTCCCTCCGAGTAGTGGCGGGTATGTCATTTAAAACTTTGGTTATTACTAATACTGCACAATTTTCACTGCACATAATATCTACGATTCATAGAAATCTCTTAGATTGCGGTGAACCTCACCGCTAGGTAACAGATTAAACATGTTACGTCGAATGAAAATGGGAGACGAGACCGGGGATCGAACCCGGGACCTTGAGCTTTGCGCCTCAGATGAGGAGTTTAGCCTCTACGAGGCCACCTCAGAGGTCTTTGGGTTTCACAAGTTGAATGAGAATGGTAGACGGGCACGGGTAGCGAGCGGGATGGCGCAGTCGGTAGGCGCATGAGCGCGCAAAGCTCAAGGTCCCGGGTTCGATCCCCGGTCTCGTCTCCCATTTTCATTCGACGTAACATGTTATATCTACGATTCATTTTGGAATAATAAGTGGATATAAATACGTATTATATTAAATAATTTTTTTATTGGTATTAAATCTGCCCTTGGTCCCTTGATCTGAATTGATGGGATGGAACCTTGCTTGTTTCCGGAGAGTAACTTAGTTTATTTTCTTCCCCCAACGTGGACATACGCAGTTTGTAACTGCTTTTTGACAGTAAATTTATTTATGAGACATAAGGTTTTTGGTGGATTATGTTAATTGATAATAAGACACAAATTTTGACACAGAATATGCCAGTTTCTTATGAGAAACCTTATATGTTTACTAATACATATATCCCATGTTTACAAGTGTGCTCTATCTCTTTTTATTGCGTAAGGTTAAAGAGCATTGATTTGATCAAATAGCTTAATTAATATTAATTGCTATGACCTGGTGTATACACCAGATATCATCTCTCAAACTATGTGATCGAATTCTTGTAGCAACCGACAACAAGCATCATCTAATCGTGTTGACTGTAATACTTTCGTGTTTATTAACTACTATAATAACGAGTGAGCTCGAAGTTCATCAAACACTTAATTGATACCATGTTGTAAAACATTAGAAATATGAACCAACGACCTGAGTTGTCAGTGGACAATTTGTTATAGTATATAGATAAAACTCTCTACATGCCACAATTTAGAATACAAATTATAAATTATTGAAGAGAAAATTTACAACTTTGGATTTTAAAACCACTTAAAAAGTGAAAACAACACTATGTTTCATCTCTTATGCGACACATCATCAGGTGTGCTAGTTCAGTGCCGACGAGTGACTGATTCACTTAGAACTTCAAGATAAAAAAGGAAATAAAAAAAGTAAGGTTTCAAAAATATGTTATTAAATATTGTTAATTTATTATGAAGTCTTAAATTTTCTCATTGTATCTTGAAAAAAAGTATTAATCTTGCATTCTCTGTGTGCTCTTGTAATCTTGTAGATACTCAGATTTCCGTGTCATGATATCTCTTTCTTCCATATCTATATGTTCTAAGTGAATCAGTCTCTCGGTAACACTGTAGTAGCACACCTGCTGATGTCTCGCGTTAGAAATGAATCGTAGTGTTGTTTTCACATTTAAGTGGTTTTACATGGCAAAGTTCTAAATTTTTTATTTGATAACTTATAGTTTGCATACTAAATTGTGGCATATAGTGAATTTTATATCAACTCAGACAAGCAATAATCCAGAGAAGATCATTCGTTTAAAAGTCGGTTTTTTTTGTTAGAAGGCGTGTTCAACGTTCAACTTTCGTCTACAATAAAAACGTTCTATACATATTTCTTAATACAAAACTAATAGCGTTTGGAAAATTTAGAGTTTTATGCTAAGGAAATATGACGTATAATATGAAATAATTTGTGTTCCGAATATATTTTTTAACACAGAGGTGCAACTTATAAAATACTGTCCACAAAATGAAAAATAAGATGAAAAAAGGGCCATTATGGGACTGCAGAGATAATGTACACACTCGTGCAACGATTGAGTAATAGTATGAGATATAATTATTACTAATATTCTTAATGGTGTCACGAGGACATTAATTAATTTTGGCGTATATTAAAAATAGATATCTACACATAGTTGCTGTTAAGTATGAATGTACATAAAAAACAACTGATGATATAATTCTTTATTATAGATTTTACTTATCACTTCTTTGGATAAAAACAATCAAATAAAGTTTATGGTAACATTTTCTTTTGAATTTCACATTCCTCTCCGAGTATTTTCGGAACGAAGATCTTTCAAATATCGAAATCAACTACGTTCCTACAACTTCCAAAACACAAAAAAGTATACTTTCGACACTCAATTATATTGTAGATTCAGTAACGTAATTTCACACAAATAGTATTATTTAATAATGAAGAAAAATTACATAAAATTTCATGATAAAATTATCGATGTACAATTGGTTCATTTTAGTCTTATCAATTAAATATTCTCGAAAAAAAACGAGCACGCTGGCGCAAAGAGCGAATTAATTGCAATGTTAAGAGATCATGACATTGACAAATTCATTGCTTTCCGAGAAATCCGTTTTTCACTCCATAAAATAAATGACTTTCCACGGAAGCAACGCATGGATTCTCGATACCACTTGTTTCTTACGAGGAAGAAGCATCGCCTCGTTCCCCCTCCCACGGAACCATCTGCTACGATGTTGGCGATGAGGCGCCTCCACCGGTGCTGCTGCTGGCTGGCTGGCTGGATCTTGACCTAGCTGCCGACGACGCACGCTTGCACCAAGTCCAAAACACTCGGTGAAAAGTAAAAAAAAAAAATCCGATATATTATAATCAGAATAGTCTACATTTATTCATATCTCATCGCCAACGTGAACAAGTACGATCTACTCATGATTATATTCGTTATTTATAATTGAAATATTGCAAATAATTGTTTTTGTAATGAAAAATTATTTCTTTATATAAAGTTAAGAGATAAAATGTAAGATATTCCTGGAATAGCCCTAGAGTCAGAGTATAGGATATTCTTTATTCTTAACATGTATTATATATGTTTTGCTATACTTGTTTAAATAAATAAACAATTATTCATTAATAAATTCTGTTCTTTTTTATATTATTGATTTGTAAAACTATGACGTATCAAAAAGAAGACTAGTCCAGAGACAAACCTCAACCAAAGTTCTGTAAAACGTTCTGTAGTTTGTGCATATACCATTTACTGGTATTAAATTTATCAATAACAAAAAAAAAAAGAAAAAAAAGAATGAAATTGTTAGGAAGAAATCAACTCAAGTTTCCTAACGATACTGGATAAGTTCAACTAGTATTGGAGTAGCATTTAGTAAATTTCTATGAATCATAATTTCCATTCGAGGTTGTTTATTCAAGAATATTTTGCTTGGTATTGTTAATTTATGAATTTTCTAAGATATATTCATATTAAATTTTATTTTTAAGTGAACTTTTAAAAATAGATTGAAATAATGGATTCAGAAAACAATATTTGAAATAACATCTAACATGCAAAACAAATATATTTTAATTCTTTTTAATGACAGATATAAGTAGACATTATAGGTTACAATGTTTCTGGTGAACGTTTGAAAATGTAAAAAAATAATACTTGTGTACATTAAACTATCAGTGATATTTATTTCTGTCAATAGTGTTGTTATACATTTGTAAACACAAAGGTCACTGACATTTTGGCCATCTCCTGGGTGTTTCGATCCACCGTGTGCTCAGTGCAAGGGGCAGACTCTATAGCTCTCCGTAACCGCTTCCCTTCTCGCCCCTGTTTCTCTGCTTCCTAGCAGCAGCGGCAGCAGCAGATTGTGCAAATGAAGAATCGATCGTCCGGGGAGCGAGCGGAAAGCGCCCGCGGCGGAAGGTGAGGCCGAATGCATGGCAGAAGTGGGAGCGAGAGGGCGATATAGCGGTGGGGGCGGATGCAACCTGCGCGGCAGGTCTTGGTTTTACAGGCACGGAAATCTGCAGGCGAATCCCTCCATCACGATTGCAGAAGCAAAGCCTTTGGGCATCGGAGAGCCCAGAACGGAGAGGTGAGGTACTCCACTGTGAGGGTTCATTCAGCCGAGCGAGCGCCGCAGCTGCGGGTCCCCGATGATAGAGTGGCGACCTCACCAACCAATCATGGCCATGTGGATGCGTTAGTGTGAACGGTGGAGACGATGTAGAAGATGGGGCAGGAGGAGATGCGACTACGCATTCAGTTTGCGGCTTCTGCGACTGGCATTTACGTATTGGGAACGGTGTGTGAGTGGGCAGACTTAACATCGTTGGTCAATTCATACGACAGATCAACTACAGACTGAAGATGTTGAATAGAGTAGGGTGGGTGACGCATATCATAGTGGTTTCCAGTACGGTTGGAGGAAATTTCTGGAAGCATAAGATATGCCTTATCCATCTTCCAGATATTGAACATATTTCAACTTGGTAAGATCAAGAATATTAGAAAGCATGGTTTAGAAAACCTTATTTAAAAGAAAAGAAAATGGAAATATTAATTTAAGTCAATTTATTTTTTCAAATAATTTTTTATTTTCTTCCGTCATTACAGTGTAAATACAAGTACGGAAGTAAATGTTATTGGTTCCGGAATTTTAATTTAAAACAGTACATTATTTCTTGTTTCATTACACGAGGAAGTGTCGATCTATTCCACTCAAGATTAGACTTCGCGAAACACTTGTAATATTCTTAAAACATTTTGAGAATCATGCAAAAATTACTTTTTTAAATTAAATGAAATGTATACACAATAATATAATTTTAAAGATACATCACGAACACGAACTCATATATTTAATAACCTCGACAAAGAAGGTGCAACGAAAGAAAAAGATCATCTTTCACAAAAAATTTAAAACAGTCAATAAAAATCGTTCAGGAATATCACGTGATTGAATACGTTTTGCTTATTTCTGGTGATGTTATCCCACTGAACGATTGTTATCCACGTTGATTATGTTTCGAGAATCGATGAATTTAATCTACATCAGAGGAAAGTTCTTTAGAACAGAAAATTCTTTTTATGATGATTGTGCCCAGCTTGAAACACTGAAACTCCAATTCAAATGTATTACTTGACCGTACTTTTTAATATTTTTATTGGATATTTTTAAGCGAACCACTCTTACTAAGCATAAAGTGAAAAAAATTATGTATACTAGATTTGCTTAAAATTTTAGAGAAAATATATGAGTGTAATACTTATAATTATTATACGTTGTTGTAATAATGTACATTTTGGTCTCCTTATGTACTTTTTGGTGGTAATGGTGTACTTCTTTCTCTAAACGAGAAGATTAAAAAGGCGCCCAAAAAGTTAGACCTTCTGAACTTAACGAATTTATTCATGTTATATCTTGATAAGTATGAAAATATTTTAGTATGTTTTTCATCCATTCATTAGATTTTACAAATCCACAGGATGTAAAATCCTAACATAATGTAAATATACAAAAATATTTCCTGTCAAGAAGCAACGGCAACTGTTCTAACCACGCAGAGGACAATAAACTAATTCACTGTCAAAATGTTATTATGAACACAACTTGTGCCTAATTGCAATACAAAGAGAAATGCCCACCCATTGTTAAAATAAAGAAATATAATTACAAGTTAAGGAATACTAGATCAAACCGTGTGATTAAATAGTACGGAAAATTGAATCTAACCTATATACATATGAATGAATAGATGAAAAATTGCTCAACAGACTAAAATATTTTCATACTTATCAAGGTATAACATGCATAAATTCGTTAAGTTCACTAGGTCTAACTTTTTGAGCGCCTTTTTAATCTTTTCGTATAGAGAAAAAAATACATCATCAATAACAATACTATAGAACTTAATAAGTAGATGAAATTTGGGTGCCATATCATTTTTACATTTAAGTAACAAAACTATTTTATTTACCTAAATAATAAGGCAGATGCTACTTTCTCGAATAACATCTAGTTACAGCCAAGTTGTGCTCGATTTCATACTTTGATTAACAATGAAAAAACAGTATAGAATAGTACACGATATTTTGCCCGGTGTTCTTATATAATATTCTGAATTCATTTGTTAGTTGCCATATTTTTCTACTTTCGTGTTATTAAATTAAATACCACGAAGAAAATCTACAAATATACTCCCAGCTATGCTAATATGTTCGTATTTAAGAATTATTTTAAAATCCAGACAGAATGAAAACACTCTTTACCCAAAACGTTTAATAAAAAAAACTTATACTTAAGACTATTGTATTATTTGGTTTTATATTCACTCTTAGGTTATGTATTTGAAAAGACTGATCTTCACCGCTTTTTTATAATTTTGCTTTTCTTCGATTCGGTCTCGTGGATTATACGTTCAGTGGATTGTGCGCCTCACGTAACACAATGGGACTCTGGCGGACACACTAGTTAGCTTCAGAACAGTAGTCAATAGTCGTGGGAGTGAAGAGATCATATCTACTGATTAGCAGCTAATTTTAAGGTTGTACCGCCAGGTAATGCTAGTCAAGTCATTGAAAAGTCTAATTATCTTTTTTGTTGATATCTATATTACTTTGCACGAGAGTTTTATGAATAATTAAAACACGCTGCATCGATCTTATTTGTAGCCAAAAATTATTTATAAAATTAGTTATAGAAAATTAAATCTCATTTGACTAAGTTCGTAAGAAACACGATCAACCATTAAGATTATTTGGCAACTCGTTTTCGCATCTCCTGTACTCGGCCACCTGCAGACTCGTGGCCATACTAGACAAAGTCACTTGCATTTCACCTGTTCGGTTTCATTTTATGTGATTTCAAGTGCTTGACAACTTTAGTCGATTTTTGTGCGGGAAGAGAAAAGGGCAATTCGGAAAGAAGAAAAAAGTTGAATTTTTGGACACGGAAACAAATTGGTTTAGGAAAAGGTTTCATAATAAAGAATTAAAGAATTTTCTAAGTCCCCATATAATGTTTTACTCATATCACTTTAATCAAATGTGAGATGTGTACGATGAGTCATCAGCAGACAACGATTTCCACAGAAAAAGCAAATTGTTCATGAACATAACAAAGAAAAATATATTTTGCTTTAGAATTTTAAAATGCATTTAAAATAGTAAACTTGCAACTACCGGATAATTTTTTAAATGAATATATTTTTAATTTATTGATTAATACTGTACAAGCATTTTTAGAGTGATTCTGGAATAAAATTAGAAATTTTAAGTTGTAATATTCCTTAAAGTGTTTTGTGAATAATGAACTGAATTGATTTTGTATAACCTAATTATATATTAGATCTATGGGGTCATCAAACGCAATCTAGTTTCAAAAATAATTTCTATTCCTAGGACATTGATCGCCAGTATTAGTAATGTTGGTAAAGAATTTAAAAGAAATCTTTAAATAACGCTAAAAATTAAAATGGTGGCATTATTTTGAATTCAAGAGAGTCAATTGATGACTGGCTAATGTGACACACTCCATGTAGATAAGCTAGCATAAGGTGCTAAATGTATCTTCCTACCATCATAGAAGAGAGTGGCTGATGTGAAATGTTTGTCGTGTATATTCAATACATTTTTCTTTCAAGTTAAAAAAATATTTTATTTCCTGAATAACTATTAGTAAATTTTAATAATCTAACTCGACATAAAAGTTTACAAAACCAACCAAACTCGTAGTAATTATTGAGGTATATCGGGGGCACGCAGCACTGCTCATTGTTCGCCATGGAACGTCGAGTTCCTTGAGTAGCGAGTGTTGTGTTACCAAGGATATCTCATGGCGGATAACTCTCCGAGTCAGAACACCACGAACAAGACAATGAAAAATGTCATATATCCGGTATATCTTCCAAATACCCGGTGACGTACATGAACAATTATTTTAAAAATAATTTTGACTTTCGGCTAGTTTTAAAAAAATTAGCTTTTTGAAATATTTGGAAAGTAATTTATTTTTGTTATTACGTTTTCTCATAAGAGATCATGTATTTCATCAAATGCATATGTAGACGTACCTTCTACACATCCGTATATTAAAAAGCATATATCTCACTTAAATGACCGGGAAGATGCGTCTTAAAATCGAGAATTGGTGTAAGCATATATCAACAAATCAAGACGTTTGTAATATTTATTTCTCTGCTAGCAGAACGATCTTAGTTGTTTTTCTGTTCTTGTAATTCATCAATATTAACCATACTTTGTGTTTTTTATATCATTGCTAGCGACTTAGCAGTTGTATACTAGAGCATACAGCTAGGCTAAGTATGTTAGCAATAATTGTGAAACTGACAATTCAGGAACTCCTCGCAATACTTCCTTAACTCTCATTCTTCTTTAACTACAATCCTTAAGAAGAATTGTTTGAAATTTTAAATAATTTCATCTATTACTTCTTTCTATTTCCAATCAACAGACATTCCAAATAATTCACTTTTATTCGTACAGGTTACTTACCGAAACGCATCAGTAATTTCATTTGTCAGGAATCAAGAAGTCAGATTACATCGTTTTAAAATAAACGAGTCAAGTAGCGTCTTTTCTTGTAGTAATTTTTAAATGCTGTTATCTTGAAATTTGGGTCACTTCCGTTTTTGCTTTTCTGTCTTTCATCTTGGGTTCATTCAGACTTATCTTTTTTGACCAATTTTTTCTTGTCCTTTAAAGCAGAGTGATTGATTACTTGAGCATTATCCACGACATAACCGACCGATACGTGAGGTAGTTCAATGTCAAATCATGATGACATTTACTCGATTTTGGTCGATCGGAATTTGTAACGTTGAAAACACGACTAAGACACTAACAAATGATTTGATAAAACACCTTGACTTAGATCCACTCCATTTTCGATTTTGAACTAAATGAATTGTCTCTGAACTTTGTGTCTGACTTGAAACGTCAGATTAATAAATTGATTTGGTCGTTTTAAATTTATTAATCTCTCACGCAAACGGATTGCGTAATCTAAAAGCATTAGAAATAATAATTCGATATTCCATAGATTAAGAAATGTTTAAGAAAATATGTACAGTAAATTCTTTGTAGTGATCACGTGTAGAACCTTGTCATTCTAGTTATGATGAAGAAAAAATAAATTATTCCAACCGCAGCTTTATAAATAATGTAAATATCTTTCGACGTTAACTCAATAACTCCTAAATAATAAAATATGTACAGTTGTACATATACGTTTCAGAAAGGTAAAACATGGTTTTCTATATTGTTACTTTCATTTAGAGAACGAAATACCCTGATGTGCACTGCACTCTAATATTTACGTGAGTTGTCCAAATGTTGAACTATCAAAGACAAAAGACTATATGAATACGCAGATAACAATATCTTAGATTACGACGAGTCATCGAAAAACTTCATCACAGTTATCAAAATCATATGGTATGGCATTGTATAGTTGTCAGATATTTCTGTATCAAAAATGATTGTCGATTGCAATGCTGTGATTTTCAGTGATAGCCATGGATGTTAGAAAAAGAGCATAAAATACTCTTCAATAACTCAAGCAAAGAATTATCCTTCATTTAATTTTTTAAAGTAATGAAGAATTAATAATAAAGAATTTATTGAAAAAATTACGAAAAAATGCATGTTTAGATTTTACAATGGATAAAATGTTAACTTTTCTTTTTCACAACATGTACAAAAATGACGAAGCGGAAGCACTGAAGAGAGAAGACTAGTGTAAGGAAATAGTGCTCTGTGTGTCTTGCATTCACAGTTGACGTTCAAGTTTTGTTTCGATTTGTCAGTTTCTTCGTGAAAATAGTCTTGGTTCATAAAGATAAGCACACTCATATCATCGCGAAATTTTTAGAAAATAGACATTCTGGACTTTCGTCAATTGTCAATTTGAAAGACCTTACGAGATATCTAAACAAATGTTATTCTTGGCAATAAATTCAAACGCATGTCATAAATATATCGGAAAGAAACACATGTTGAAATGTAAAAATTAGTTTTCAATTTTTCAGAAAAATATGAATGAGTTCCAGTAGTTAAGGAAGGTAATTTTTCCCACAAATGTGTTCATTTAGCAAATCGTGAAAATAATGTACAGTAATAATGATCGTTATAATTGTGTATAAATTAACGAATGCAATAATTGAATTGTATAATTCAATAAGTTATATAATTAAATATATAATAATATTTCTATTATATAAATAAAATATATGATTATGAAAAATGTAATGTGATAGTTATCGTAGTAAATGATAATAAAAATTTTGTACCATAGACAGTTTACTAAAAAATTGCGTGACAGAGAACGAATTAAATCGATAATGAACAACGTAAACACATGGTGTCAGAAAACCAACATTGAAATACACGGGTTCGAAGAAAGAGTCGCGCAGCGTGCTCGAACACAATCGGTCATGTATAACACTCGAAATCTAACACTGATGTGGAACTGTTACATGTACGAACAATATGCTTCCAATGTCCAATATGAAACTAAAACAAAGAAAACGAAAACGGTCTTTTTTACATTACGAGACCGGAAATTCAATGCAGTTCTGAGTTTCAAACTCACGAAAACGGTATATGAGATTTCTCTGCGAACTGAGGAAGCTCGTGTTAATGCCGATAAAAACACAAGTAAGGAAAATCTTTAATTTTTGACTAAAGTTGATTCTAAAATAACACGGAGTTTGTTTTTCTCATTTTTCTATTTAGTTTATGATCGAAAGTTATATTAAAATATTTTCATTAGGAAGGTCATGCCACAGTAATTAAATATCACCCCAATTGTTCGATTGAAGTTCCCATCAAAAATCGTATGATGTATCGAAAACATTACGACTTCAATTTTCTAAAGATCGGTTGTGGAGTTTGGAATATAATGATGTTTGTATTAGGTAATATCATTCTAATAAAACGAGTCGACTGCATTTCACGCTTGAACGAGTAATGCTAAATTTTTTGACACATGACAAAAATGGAGCGACATTCTTCACATACCTAGATGTGTAACGTAGGTATAATTTTGCTTTCTTATGTGTTTAATATTACAACAAAAATATGTACAGAATTTCGAGATCTGAATGTCACCTGGAGAAAGTGATGTCGGGCAGAAAACGCATCAGCCAGGAGAAGATTAGTGATATTTTTCTGACAGTTATGAATGGAAAGACTTATGCAGTAGTGAGTGTAGATTCGTGAACAAGGACTTGAACATAAGATCGTTTTCCGTCGGTATATCTAGCGACGTCAGTCGATGATTAGTAGTGTTCTATTTACTGTTTCGTGATGTACTTAACAGTAAGGAATTCTTTATGATTTGTATCGTTTAAGACGGAACAAAATCGCGCAACATAGTTTGTGTGATACATAGGGTATTAGTCAAATGTGTGCATGGGTTATATTGAGCACGAAGCTATTCAGCGAGAAGTCGCGGTACTACAATCCACGCCTCCGACACGATGTGCGGAGGATCTGTGACGAAAGAATTGTTACACTGATTTAATTATCAATTCTACCCTGAGCCGATCAGTTATTTGGTTGTACTTTGTCTGCATTTATAGTCGTGTCAACCGTTTCTTTGGTCAAATCAGTATCTTTGCTGTGCGGTGCCATTTTCCCGAGGATCCACGACCCTGGAAGATGTTTGTAAAGTTTTAAAAATTATTATTTCTCAAGATTTCAATAATAATAATAATATCTCGGCAACAGGTGTGGTACCTAACACAACGAATGAAGCGCTTTGTCGACTCAAGCTGGAAGATGGGTGTCTCTACAAAATGCAGGAAACCATTATCCTCGATACATCAGGAATCACCTAAATATATAAAAGCAAACACCACACACTTAGCCAACATTTCGTTGTATTTATCAGTTAGGTAGACTGTGAACTCAAAACAGAAATATCAATAATAATAATAAATACTAAACTTTATTCTCCCCAAAATAGAGTGATTGATCATACAATAATAAATTAAAAGGAAACAAATTCATGTGGTAAAAATAAAAGATGTTGACGAAAATTAATGAAACTATTTACGGTACTCTTAAACTAAAATACTTTCCTTCGACGAATAGCTATATCGTCCAATTCAAATTAAATGTGTTTAATTAATATACAACGAATAATATATTTGATAAATGTCAAATTGCTGTAAGAAACCGATAAGCGCTGATTGTCCCCCAACATTGCGCGTAGTCTTTCCCTCCCCGTTGAGGTGGCGGGTAGAAAATGTCCTTCAAATATCCATGTAATGCCCACGCGTGAAATTGTCGGCCATCCCTCCTGCATAATAACGTTCCTAACGATCATTTTAATGGCTCGTTTCATCAGTTATCCTTAAAACACGTACAATTACATTTACTCATAGGGGTATCAACTTTGAAAATGTGTTATCTTGGACCCAAACCCAGAAGATATCTCGAGGTAATAATGCTATTTTGAAGAATGATTGGATATTTTTCTCCGTGGTATCGAGTTCATTCGAAAAGAAAATTGAAGTATTTATTCTAATTTTTCATTCAATTCTCATAAAACTGAATTTTCGGTTAAAACTCTCAATTTTTTGACGTTAGACAAAAAGCCTTTTTTATTCACGAGTGCAGCCTCCTAATTACCACGAGTGAGACGTAATATCAAAATATTTATCGTTTCACAAAGTAAAAATAAACACAGTGAAATGCAATGTGTTAATCGAGCGAGTCAGTTTGCTAATTACAGACTATTATGTTTAATTCATGGATTAGTAAAATGAGTGTAATGATTATGATATAGGTGATACCACATTTGTTTATTTTGCAAGTATGAACTCGCCATTCGTGTAGCTGCCTATCACGGAAGAGCATTTTAATTGTTTTCCGCTGGAGTGCAAATTTGCGGAGGGATAATTTACCATTGAAGTAAAATTGTAGAACTGTATCCAAACTTCTCCCAGTTTGTTAGCTTTTCATAATATTTCTTTCCCAATGTAAATTGTTCATTTGTCCATTTTTTCGGTTAATCTCAAAATATCCAAAGTGTTCGTAATTCTCGTTACCACAACAACCAAATAGCTACAAAAGTTGAGTGATGATGAAAACTCTATGGATACTGTTTGTGGTGCTCAAAATCCAGACATTATTTCAGTATTTGGAAATAATTGCTAGAAATATCTAAACATTGGAGAAGTAAAAGTAATGTTTCACTGTATATATAGATTCGTACAATTCAGAAATTTATTGAACTTGCTAAAAGTTTTCAGTACTTCAAGGAGTACCCTAAATCATTAGCGAGTTTTCACACAAATATTTTCATTCGCGTTAAGTTGGTGTTCCCAACTTAAAGACATATTTCATAAAATCTTAGGCTTCCATAAACTTGTATATTTTTTAAATCCCAAATTTAGCGGAAATTGTATAATCTCATAATTTTGATCAGAAGACTCCGAAATTTTCGACTTAAGGATAGAAAAAAATACAACTCGTGCCATATTACATTTATTAGATTAACATATATGAATTTACAATATTATTAGATAGACATATTTAACTACAATAATTCTGACACTTACAAAACAAATTAACAAACAATTTAGGCATCTTATATATATATATATATATATATATATATATATATATATATATATTATAATAATAATAAAAAATTTGGGAATTAATTTGAAAAGAAACGAAATTTATTTTTTAAAAGGTTCTAGCGATTCAATCTATGAGCGTTAAAACATCAATATTACAACATTTTGTCACTAGATTTGTGCAACACATCTGTATTTTGTGACCGTTATTATTCCATCATTTAAAATTTTCGCCAGGTGTAATCTGGATTGTATCAATTGCCTTCTCATCGTATCTAAAACATGAAATATTCACCGTGCCGTCGATTTAAAAAGGTTATTCAATCATTTCCAAAGCATATTTCAATCTATAAACTAGGTGGCACTAATGCGGAAGTAATACCACCTAGTAACATCCATCTGTGTCGATGAAAACAATAAAAAAAGGATGGTGGGAAAATCAGAAAATTTAGCTATTTGATCCAAAAGCCGCTGTAGCTTTAATTATATCGTAATAAATGAAGAGTATTCTCCCCTTCCCCCGCAACCCACTGTGCCACCAAATAAAGCTTCCTTAAAATATGCTCCGGTCATTTCAGCTATTATTTTCATCACTTGGTAAAGGTCTTTCATGGTTCCTCACTCAAATAATATTTTTCCTTGTCTTCGTCATATCGGAACACTTAGTTATCTAGTGTCGGGATTCTCTTGCATAATATATACTTATAACATGTCCATTTGTTTTGTTTTTTTTCGCGACAAATCAAACAATAGAAATTTCGACTATTATTAGAGAAATTAGATTGTGAACATTTTTTCTCCGATCTAAATAACCTCAGATTACATAACAACTTACTCATCTTCATTCTGCTAGGACCCTCTATTCAGGCCCAGGAACATATCTTGCGGAAGATACTAAAGGCAATGAGATGAAGAAGACATTGTGAAAGACATGAACTATAAAATACGTTATACCGAAACAATACATTCCGTTTGTACGTTTCTTTGTTCGACAAGTAAGTTTCGTTCCTAAAAGTTGATTGAGCGCTATGTGGCAACCCGGAAAGCACATTCAAGCAAGCTCGAATTATCAATAAAATCACTTCCGTACATCGAAGCGACAGGACGTGCTGATTTTGACAGAGGTGGATGTAACATTTCAGCACACTGCTAAGATAAGAATAAAGTAGTTCGGTACGTATTAAAACGTGTTAGTGTCAAGGAGAGCCGACCCCAAATAGAAATGGGAAAAGGCCGGTCAGTGATGGTATATATAAATTGTAATTTTATTTTCAGGAGCAGTGACAGTTCAATTTCTTCTTTCCGCTAATTTTGTCTGTGAATTTGTTGTGTTGACACTGCTGCTTCTCATTATTGCTTCTTCGTGTATGAGGTGAATGTGAGTACGAGGATAGATTCATTCACTTTTCATGTTCTGCATTCTCTAGAACGCATCTGGATCCCTAAAACCACGTCTAAGCTATCCCCATCAGAGATCGTATGTTCCTTTCCAGAAAGACGGTCTTTGAACGGCAAGGATCCCCTAATAAAAGACTTAGAGAAGGAAGTGAAGGGGAGAGGAAGATGTGTCTCGTGCTCATACATGTTGAATGTCCTCGTGCGTTCGTACGAACCCATTCATATTACATCACAGTTGCATCCAAGACTTTGCCTGGAAGAGTCAGCTTCCCTCAGCGCCCAACACACCAACTCGTCATGTAAGAGAGTGAGGGGGAGCCACCTGTTAAGCGTAGGGTGCGAGGGAGACCGCCGTCTCCGGGTCAAGGCCATTCTTCCGAAGCAAGTCTACGTAACAAGTCTTGCGTTGAATAATCACTGAATCATGGAGAATTCACTGCTTACACTGAGCAATTTTATCCTTTTATCCAAATAGGAGGCAATTGGTTGAATGTTGAATTCTTGTGGTGTATCGTTTTATATAAAGTGAAGACGCTTTGGGTGGATTCAAAAAATTCTGTTTGGGAGGAGATTTAATCTAAAAAAAGAAGCATAGCTTTACAAATTATTTACGCATCCAAATAAAGTACTTTCTGGAAGTGCTACATTATCTCAATTTGATAAGAAAAATCTTCGACGGACACATCTCTATATTAACAAGTGAACTGTATCTATCTACCGGATTCTTTCGCGTTAATTTTCATGCCATACTGAACAGCTGATTGATTAAGTGACGCTTTGCATTTCCTGTTTGAATTATTCGTGTTGTAATGTATTTATTTGATGATAATTCACTTACGATTATTAAGCTATGTCGCGGGTGGTGATCTCAGAAAGGTTGTCGTAGAACATTGCCCATCAACGCTGCTTATTCTACTCCAAACGCTTGGGGAGTCTCATGAGATGGTAACTTAAGGGACAGTTACAAAATAGGAATAATTTTTCAATTTTTGTATTATAATTATTATTTGTTATGGACTCATTTCTCAGCATAGCTGGTAAGTATTTCGTAACGCGTCCAAGGAAGTTCTACTTCCCTTAGACTGCGTGACCTAGAGAAATTCTTAGGTGCACACTTTCCGGATAATATGAGCCGTCCCCAGGATGGCTATTTTTTGGACCTCAGATAGATAGGTCTTTCCAGGAATTTTCTGAAGATTGTCTCCTAAATATTTGCTCAATGTTCCCGTAGCTCCGATAATAAAAGGGTAAATTTTTTCTTCATTCCCCACATTCTTTGGCATTCAATAGCCAGGTCTTTAGATTTGAGCAGGTTTTCTGCCTCTATACTCACAACATTCATGTCGTTGGGAACAGAAACATCATTAAGAAGGTATTCCTTATCATTCAGGACAATGTCAGGTCTATTTGCATTGATTATCCTTTCAGTATTTATTGGTAGGTCTCAGAGGATTGTGGTTTATTATTATTATCATCATTTTGTTGTAACATGTTTGTAATATAACGGATTTCTGCATTTCTGGCAGTATATTTCTGGTCAATGGCAAATTTGCGAGATGACCTTTCAGTGTTTTGGAAATGACTCTAGTTGCTGAAATTATTAGAGGAATAATTAATACTTCATAATTTTTCAAACTCTTTTGAATTTCTGTCTTAAGGACCTGATATTTTTGAATTTTTGAATTTTTGTCTGTTCTGTCTTTTTTAAATTGTTAGTGGAAGGAACAGCTACATCAATAATAAAAGTTTTTCTTTTAGATTTGTCTATTAATATTATATCTGGCTTGTTATGATCTAATGTTCTGTCTGTAATGATTTGCTTATCCCAGTACAAAATGGGATTTCTGTTTTCCAAGACAGGTGGTGGATCGAATTTATAATTGGGGGTAACTGTTTCAACGAAGTTTAAATTTTTACCTAGTGTTGGTGATTTATTTTGGCGATTTGATTATGTCCGCAGGTGTAGTCTACAGGGGTGAGTACTTGGCAACCCGAAATAATGTGATGGATTGTTTCATTGCAGTTGTGGCATGCTTTACATAATCCATCGATATTCTCATGCAGAATTTCGTTTCTGTGGTATCTAGTCGGGATTTGCTTGATCCTGTATAGCACACATAAACCCTTCAGTCTCTACATGGAGTTGACCGTGTTTTAGCCATAAAGTTGATTCTTCCTTGTCAACATTGGCATCCAGCAGAGAATAAGGGAATTATCCATACGAGGGTTTATCAAGCCATTTTGCACCACGAGATTTCATATAATTTAATGGTAGTTCAAGATTATTCGATAACTTTAGGCAAGTGTAATCTTTATCTAAACGAACAAGTAACCGATGAAGATGATCGTGAGTACTCTTGAAATAATTTCTTTGTTTTGTTATCTACGATTGACAAATATTTGCTAGTCTAACAACCCCTTCCCCTTTCTGACCTTGGCAGGTAAAGGCAAATTATATTTCATTCAGAAGTCTCGACAATGGATTCAAAGCCAGGCAAAACGATAACGGACTTAGTGAATCACCTTGATAATCTCTCTTCGAATT
>NNCF01126076.1:467-11280 GCA_002313205.1 Laupala kohalensis | reverse complement strand
TAGGAATTTTTGCTGAATTTTTTGAATCCGCCTCTGCCTTAGGGCCCTTGATCGGAATTGATGGGATGGTCCCTTGCTTGCTTCCGGAGAGTAAATTAGTTTTTTTTTCCCTCCACGTGGTCATACGCAGTTTGTACTGTTTTTTGACAATAAATTTATTATTATTAATAAATTTATTATTAAACATTTTCCTTGTCCAATCCTGCGGACTACTACCTACATTACCATAACTTGACCCTCCGCCGCTCAGGTAGAAAAGTTTAATCGAGCGTGAGTTGAATTGTGCGTGAGATGAAATGTAGGTACCCTTCCAAATAAGTTGTAATAAAAAAAACTTTTCATTTGTTTTGCCATTTTAATTAAAACCAGAGGAAAATAAATCTATTGTACTTTTGATTTGATTGATGAACCCATTGTTGGTTGAAAGGTATCGTTGATTGCTGCCATGTCCTATCAGTACGGATTTTGTGAAAGTTGATTCTTCGAATCTCTTTTATATCATAATGAAAATGATTTCAATCATACACATTTAGAACAAGTTTTGTAGATGCTCCTAGATAGTCTAATTTCATCATATAGTGTGCGTTAATTATAAATCTGGTGTGATGCAAGACCAGCGCTCCAAGTGGAATACCACATTGTGTGCTATAGAAAGCGAAGCTATGAGAGTCCCGACCTATAGAGAAGAGTAAAGCGAACCACGAGTTGGCTTTTGAGAAGGGCAAGCGGAACGAGTAACACTGCTACAGGAAGGAAGGAGGGGGGAGGGGAGGTGCGGACGATAGAGTGAGAAAGGGAGGTGAAGAAAAATACGGGGAGGTGTGAGAATAGGAGAAACTGTCGTTGTAGAAAGGCGATGCTCAAGAAAGGGTCTCTTCGATATCCAAGTTGCAACCGATGAAGGGGAAACACTGAAGTGACATTTGCTGCGAGAAAATGTGTTTTCTTTCAGGGAAACAGGAACGCGGATGAGATCTCTCTCGCACCTTTTCAGAGAATCTTTTATAATCGGATGGGAAAAAATCATCTATATGAAACTGAGGAAATAAAACTCTTTGAAGTATGTATTGTAAAATATTTATTAACGAAACAGTTTTATACAAAAATAAAAGTGATAAATAATTTGTCAGGAAAGCACTTATAAACTGCAAGGCTATAAGTTACTATATGTAACGGACTTTTTCATCAATTCTGATTAAGGTAACCGAGGGAAAATTGGAGACAATCCGGACATTCTTTACTTTCACACAAAAACAATTTTGAATAGATATTTCGTAAAAAAACATGCAAGTAAAATCTACATTCCAAAATGTAATTCACATAGTGTATGTCTCAAATTTTCCGAGAAGAAATTGTAGAAGAAATTCTTGCCGTAGATGCTTAGTCGCTTTATGAAACGAAAGATGAAAGATGTGACATCAGAAACCTGTTCCCGGGTGCCTGGAGGATGATGGCTGGGGAGTGAACCATTGCGTCGAGACGGAAATGGCACAGGTCAGCGACGGCAGCGGCAGCAGCGGTGGGGGTGGTGAGATAGAAGGAGCACAGTGACGGCGCTGTTGTGGGTTGGGAGGAGTGAAGCGGAGCAGTTCGCAAAAGCAGTGTTAGCGAGAGCAAGGGAGGGTAGCAAAAGCGCACGGGTGCGCGGCGTGGCACGGTGGGGTGCGTGCTTACATATCCCAGGCACGTCTCGCAACAACCGAAGCGTGCGCCCGTGTTCTGCCTACGTTTCAGACGCAAAGCACGCTTTTCCGCGAGAGAGGGGACCAACTGCAAGAACTGTCAATTTGTTGCGCCGAATTGCACCGACCATCTGGTTTTTATAGAGCGCAAGAGACCGCTGGGAGGAGAACTTCGCGATGTCTCTGAGCTACGTACTTCGGATGAGTTTGTTGTTAAAACTGAATAGATTCTGATGTAAAAGAGTGAGGAAAATTTTTAAGGTCTTGTGTTGAATGGTGTAGGAGTGTATTGATCAGGTGAAGTTCGATCTGACCTAATTGGCCACCAATCGTCGTTACTCGGCGCGAAAAAAGGAAAGGAGATTATCTCACTCCATGGGACCCACAAAGTAGTAGTAATTCACTTCTACAGGGTGAATGTGGCTTTTTAATAATACCTCATCATTGTTATATTTGATGATCCTGGACTTATTAAAATAAAATTATTATAAATACTGAAATCAACATGAAATCTAAGTTTTGGCATGAATGGATATAATCACTGCTAGATGAAACATAGTATTTACTTTCCAGACGTAGAGAATAGTTGTTAATTTCTTTAGAGATTTTATCAAACGAAATAAAAAAACAGTAGAACTGTAAGACTTTAGGACGTTCCAACATAGTGCAAAGCAGTAATGCAGTATAGATAAATTTAAAGACGTCTTAAAACATGTAAGACTTAACAAACTTCGTATGTTTAAATATTAACTAAAATCATAAAATATTTATTGTAAATATTTTATAATTTTAAAAAAGGACCAGAAATACATTTTTTAATGAGTGGAATTTCTGAATGTCTTTTGAATGGTTACTATTTAACTTAACATAATAGGAGAAAATGAAATTACTTTACAAACTTTTAATTGTTTCTTTAATTATTTGTACGGACTACGGAGAGTGAATGTAAGGTGGAATCAACGTTTCTCGTATGTAATGGTAGCTGTACTTTGTCAGTGAAAACGAATAAAGATGTGTGCTAAAATTTGTATTTCTACTCGCAATTTGTTGAACTGGAAAATTCTGTTGTTGTTTTTTTGTGTAGTGAAAACCAGCGGCGATGTTGACTGTTCAGAAAAGAGTTAACCAAACGCGTATATTTGTATTTTCTATTTCATATTACCAAATTTATGGAGTGGAAAAAAATATGTGGTGACTGTAACGGCTGATCTGCCAGCAAAGAGCGTATAAATATCGGTTTACATTTTCGTATATTTGCAGAATAACACGAACACACCTATTAAATGTGGATTTCATATATACCTGTTTATATGAGTTAAACGCATCGAATCTCTATTTGGATAGTGATGACATATACTGAAAATTTGTACTTGGGAACTTTTACATTAGAGGAATTCAATTGAGAGATATTTATTGGTTTTACATTCTGAAAATTTAAGTTTCTTCAATTTTCTTTCTTTAGAGTTGAGAATCTATATTCATGTTTTTGTGGGTTTTTACGGCTCATGTCGACATCAAAGGTCATTGGAGCCCGAAAAATTTGTACAGGTAGGGAAAATGCAGTTATGCACTAGGGAGAGCCAACATGACTCTTCCCGCGTGTGGGACTCGCCGAATGACTCAACCATATCTACTAAAAACCCTCCTGATATACAACATACCAAAACATATCTCAAAACCAAATATCAAAACATCAAATTTGGGGTGGGGACAAAAAATGAGGAGTAGGACAACAAAATAAGGAAAATTAAAGATACCCTAGCCTTAATAGCGTCGGGATCGAAAAAACAAGAGGTGACCAAGGAAGGTAAGGAAAGAGAAAAGAAGGAGCCTAGCACAAGTAAGTGGAAGCAATGCCAGACTCAGCTCGGGACCCCGTGTTTGCCAAACACGTACTTACTAGATGTAAGTCCCCTGAGGGGGTCTCTATGTTCACGTTCACACTGAAAGAAAAGGTTGTGACACAAATATTCAGTTTTAAGATGTTACTGTACGTACAATAGTAAAAAATAATACTTATTATACCTTGTTCTCTTGAAATCGAAAAAAATAATACCTATTGATCGATCAAAATCATTTCTACTGTACTAGTTTCATACTCACTAAATGACACAATTAAAGATCGAATGATATTTTCCTTGGTATGATGTGTGAGAAAATAAAATGGCATAAATTATAAAAAAGGGAGGTATAAAAAGTTTGATTTCCTTATTTCTTTTGTCCCATAAAATATTAATTCTTACCCAAGCAATTGCAATCTACGTTCGGCGATATTTGTTTTCGCGGAGTGGTCTACAGATTAAAAAGTCGGATTAGTAAGTTTTAGTAAAGTCCGGCGAATGAGTGAAAGTCATTCGAGGAAAGCAAAGGATTGACATAAGCAAAAATCTCTTCCTGTGCCGTTCGCTTCATTTCCTCGTAGACTTCAAAATCCTTGGATTTCATCAGCTCTTCCAAATATTGCTTCCTCTACCACTCAGCATTGATTGATTCCTTTAGTACCTCAATGTTGGATTTCTTTTCGGATCAGCTAGTTTTCTGCATTCAGAAAATTCACATTTCCGTGGATTGCCGTTGGATTTCATCTTGTTTATCCATTTATCAAATTGCGTTGGGAAGGAATGTCTCATTTACCAAATTTGTCCTCGTTTGAAATGTTATTCCTAAAAGTGTTCTGTTGTTGGTAAAAACGTCTGCACTCACCTTTCTGCTGTTGCTACACAGTTTCAAGTGAGATTGTCGTAAACCTAAAAGAATTGAACTTCTAGTTCATTTTAGTCGGATGGTTATATTATTGGGACTGCCTGTGATATTATCCCTATATTGCAAATTAATCTATATCCATACTAATATATAAATGCGTAATGCGAAAGAATGTCTGTTTGTTACTTAGTCACGACTGAACCATAGAACCGATCGTGATTAAATTTAACGATAGTTTAGATGTCCAGGATCAACATAGGCTTTTTTTAAATTTTAATGTATAAAAAAAAGATAAAAATTGAAGCTGAAAATAAATGTCCATGAAATCGGGGGGAAAATCGGTCATATTCACTTACTCTGCCTAAACGGTCAGAGGTAGATCACAACTATGAGCGGCAATATTGTTCGCCTCGATGAGTTCTACAAAAGAGTCCGCGACAGCATACGTCTATCTACTATTGTTCATTTAAATTATGAAAAGAAAAAAAAAACGTTATGAAAAATAGAAGTGTTGAAATACTTCAATTTAAGTGAGGAATTTAAGAAGGAAAACGTCAATCTTCATCAAATTTAATGGTCTCTTTGTTTTGTGCATTTAACAAAGATAAAAAACATCTTTAAATCGTAAAGTTTGGACGAATGGTTTAGATTTTATAAGCGTTTTAATGAAATGGTGCAACCGCGCTGCTGCAGTTGTTTCTTGCATTTGAAGCAAAAATTCGACCTCCATGGCTTCCAGTGAGTAGGTTCGTTTGTCTAACGAGTAAAAACATATCCGGGCACCGGCGGGTAATCAGCTACTATAAATATAAAGAACTGTCGCGACTTGTAGTGATCGTATAAACTGTATTTATACGGTCACTACCAATGAAATAATTCATTGTTTATTTTGCTTCATAATATGTAAAACCTTCTACACCATTGTTAATGCTTATGCAGTGAGTTATTAGTCGTAATACCACGAATTTATGAGTTAACATTTTGTTCCTCAGCTAGTAAAAGTTTGTGTGTTTCACCCATACAATGGTTAATGTTGCGAAATTCAATGTCTTAATGTGTCGTATGATTAATTTGAAGGTAAAAAGACAGGTTTTGAAACAATCTCAATAGGTATACGACAAAAAATATAACTGACTCAAGTATGTTAAAAATTTTAAAACTGGAGACAAAAAACAACAACAACAAAAGGAGCAACTTATGTTCGCTGAAACAAAGTAACTGTGAGTAGTTATAAGTATTAAATTATTATTAATACTAAAAACAAGAATAACTAAGTATATATATTTTTTCTTGCTTTGCTGTGAACTTATACCCACGGCTCCGTTCGTTTCCACGTTTAAATATTTGTGTACATATTCCTTCACTAGGATAATTTAAAACATAATTAGCTTAATGGAATTCGCTTAAAATAGAGGAACAATTTAAGACGAGCTCTCAACGATTTTAACTTGGGCACAAAATTTAAGATTTTTAGGTCTGAAAGAAATTAATTTTTATTTCCGTAAAATGTCATGAAAAGTAATTTAAAGTTTATCGCACCCACAGAGAAACAATTACGAAAGTGCAATTTTTCACAGCGTCCATTGCGCGCGATATTTTGTGAGCAGAGCTTCTACATAGATCTAAAAGTAAAAATTTGACATAATTATTTAATTTATCACTGCACAATTAACAAATACATTAAATGTACGAGAAAAACCAACTTTCAATGCGGTTATCGACTATAAAATGAAATGAATTTTCTCCAAAGGTACACTTGAGAAAACAATGCGTGTAGTAGAAGAAATCGGAATTCAAGTATTTTGAGATATATATTTATACATAATTAGGATTATCTCATTACTTGTCATAATTTTTTTTACTATTGCACAATATTTCTAAATTTTCAGTAGATAAGAAACTATATTTTTTGCAGATCGTTTAAATTCCGTTGATACACACAGCAAGTACTTCATTGGCATATCTACTCGAGAGCGTGTAGAGTTGTAGTGAAGTATTGTAACAAGGGAAAATACATAGGTTAACAATTTTCTGAGTAGTATTAAGTTAATTTAGGTTTCTCAGGGTAATGACATTAAAAATAAATGTATGTCCTTGTTTGTACGTACGTTCCATCATTTTTTACTCTCTTGTGGTTGGTTTGTTCACATAGAAGTGAGTGTTTACAAGACATCTGTAAACTCACCTCTTTAACAAATATAATAACTGAATGATAAATAAAAAATAATGAAAATACATTTCAATTATTAATTATATTTTACTCGTACTTACAGTTAAAACAGGTGAACATAATTACTGCAATGGCGCAGCACCGTACTTTGTGACAGCTATTGGTTAATTTGTAATAGCGGTTCCGCCAATGAGGTTTTGAGTTACCTCCCAAATCTACTAGCCACCTTCACTTGACATCACAAGAAAAAGTTTGTTCTCTCTTAGATACCCCTAAAATTCTATTCAGTCCAGGGACAAGTTATGTCGCATCAACGTTGTGACGGTTGCATCTTGATGGATTACAAGGAGCTGACCTCTAAACTGAATCGAGAAAGCTCACCGGCAATTTTGCAAAGTAACAAGGATTTCGATTCATGGGTTTATTTTCAATCAGGTTCCATTTTCAATTCCTAAAATTAGTTCAAAACTTAAAACAAAACTTAATAACTTAAAATAGAATATCTGAATTCAATTTTCACCCAGAAAAAAATGTATATGTACTGAGTTCTGTAATCTTGGTGCATGTAAACTACAGAGCTAATCCTTCCCCACGCTCAAATTTACACAATTGTTCTTTGAAATAGTCACAAAAGGAAATAAGGAAACAATCATTTTTAGATGAAAAGACAATAATTTTCAGTATCCATCGTACATGTGGCCCGATGGTTGATGTTAAACGTGAAGTCATAATAAGAAAGATCTGTCATACGTATACCTGAAAATACGATGTATCTGAAAAATAAAACTTTTCGAATTCAAATACCTCCCACCATACTCTAAGGGACTGCAGTAATACCTCTTTTCACACAAAGGTATGACTACAAAAAGGAGAGGTATGACTGTGACATATATTTTTAATAACTCATCGAACAAAATAGAACTATTTTCAAATCGTTGACAAAGTTAGGAAGTGAAGAAGAAATTGTACATAAACGTACACTTTTTAAGTATTTAAATAATACGTATTTAATATCATTTTAGAGGTTAAAATATTGAGATTTTTTACTCTTGAGATTTGGAAAAAGTATTTTTTCCCCATATTTGAGTAACCTTCCATTTGTATGCACTATATTTTCCTGTAGAATTGATAGAATCATTCATACTATAAATTATATTTCAATTTTCTTACGTACCTTGAATCGAGAGAAGACATAATCATGTAACCTAATGATTTATGCAATAGTCTTTCAGTTTGTAGAATAGGTGTGAACTTATATTCACCAACTCGCGGCCAGAGCTTTCCGTACTTCTAACAAGATCGAAGGCAAACTTGGCATTGCAGTCATGCCAGAAACAGTCGTCGCCCGCACGCAGATCGTTTCGAAGGGGCCACTGTGCTGTTAGTCTTCCAGTCAACGCCGGCTTTCCTCTCCACGGAGCAATTTTCTTCTCGCTGCTGTGATGTCACGCAAGACGCATTTCGCCATATTTCCTGCCAACACGAACGTCTTAGAGACCCAGAGAGATACGAGTTACGCTGGTACAATGCATCCCACGGTCGTTTTATGAAAGTCACGGTTTGACGTCGATGAAAAGCTTACTTCTTAACGTCGAAAGGTCAAGTCAACTTCATATTGTTTATCATATATTCCACATCAAAGCATCACTTCTCCAATACAATCATATATTCAGAGATAAAAAGACAGATTCGTTACATTTTTATTATTTCAATGACTTCAGACGAAGTGTGTAAAAGATTTACTACTAACGATTGTTGAGGCCTTGAATTCAAACCATCAACTGAATATAAATTGATGAACGAGGTGGGTCTGGTGTCGAGGTGAATCAATATATTGTGGAGTCAATACCGTAAGTCCAATTAAGTTAACACGATACAAGTCCAATTAACTTGGTTTCCGAGTAGCCCAATTGGTTCCCCCAACAGTGAGCCCGTAACATCCGTTTTTTCCGCTTGGGCGGCTGAGTATTTCCTTAATTTTCAGCAATATTTTGAGAAAATATCTGTGGCAAAAATACAAAAATGGTATTACTACATGTCCCATAACCAAACTGATAACAAATTAAGTATTTCATAAGATTATATAAATGATCAAACGAAAGGAATAAATTACGTAATGATAGTACAACATGTACTCCTTAGGTTCTTGAACAGTAGACTGATGAATGAAGGATCGAAATGAAAACAGGAGGTCCAGGGTTCGAGTCCCGATCCGTCGCATTTTTAACCTGGCCGTAGACGATGGAGAGAAGATAACGTGTTTATTCATCCGCCGTCACAGTCTTTCATTATTAATTTTACTCTTTTATAGTTTGCACATTTTTCCGCAATATTTCGCCCTCTTACTTATATTGTTATGTAAATAAAAATTAGAATGTTCAAAATAAAGGGGTTGGGTTTCTACAAGTAGATATTTACTTTCTACGAAATCATTTTTACATCCTTCCTCATTAACGCTATTTACAATAGTACATACGTTACTTTGGACGGTGACCGAGAATGTGTGACCAGGACGTGCTGTGATTCATATGCTGAGTGTAAAAGGAAAATGACAATTCTCTCCTGGTCATGGAAAGAGAAGATGAGACAGATCTACGTGGGATCGCGAGCAAAGATCGTGTTGTCGGTAATGGATGGGTTACGACGAAGCACGCATTTCGCGGGTCAACTGCGTAAATAGCCGTATATAGCTTTAGAGTAATGTAATTAATAATAAATATGTTTAAGAGAAGTATTAAACTATTAGTCTGAATTTCACGTATATATTAGAATTTCCAACAAATGCCAACTAACAATCTTATATATAAAAATTCAGCCTGCGTATGTTCGTCTTCGCAAAACTCGGAAAGTAGTCGGTCGATTGACTTAAAATTTTAATGCAACAAAAAATTCGAATACGAAAGTGTTTTTATATGCTTTTTATGTATGTATCTCGTTTGGGCCAGCTAAGTACCACGAATGACGAGTGCCAGTAAGGCCCAGTTTTTGTGTGAGTTTACTCACTAGACACATCGTGAATTTTACCGAGATCGGAGGAACAGCGTCTAGATAGGATCCAGATTGCTGTATCCGAGTATTACAACTGCGGTTGTTAGTCATAACAACACATTAGTACTACATAAATAAAAACAACAAATTATAAAGCACAATAATACACTACTTCATACAAATTTAAGAATCTTCTTTATTTAACACCTGTTTATAAACTACATTTTTTGTTTCATATCCAGGAGAAAGAATATATAAATTTTTAGGCGAACCTACTCTGGAGCAAGCAACATAAAGTTGCCCGTGTCTAAAACATGGCGATCTTAGATCAACACCACAAAACTTTAAAGACTGTCCCTGTGATTTATTAATGGTAATTGAAAAAGCTAGCCGGACTGGAAACTGTAATCTTTTAAAGTTGAAGGGAAGATCAGTTGGGATTAGAGGTATCCGTGGAATAAAAATTATTTCACCTTTTCCTTTTCCAGTTAAAATGACTGCCTGGATTATATTTTTCATTAATTTTGTCACACACAATCGTGTCCCATTGCAGAGTTTTGGTGGATCTAAATTTCGCAATAAAATGATTGGAGATCCTACTTTAAGTATAAGGCGATGTTGTGGCAATCCAGCTGGATCAAGTGAATTTAGGAATTCCGTTGGATAATTGACGGCTTCGTCAGCATCCACTACGGTATCAACCGATTTATATTCAATCACGTCTCCTGGCAGCATGGCTAGTATCTCCTTGTTAATTACATTAACATCATCGTTCTTAGGAGCAAGAATGGCTCTTTCTCGCAACCATTCTAAATTTTTATAATTTTGATTAACGTTAGGATAGACTGCTTGTATCATATCGCGGACAGTTTTCACCGATACACATAAATCTGATGACAATTTTATCATACCAGATGCTTCAATAACTAATCTATCTTCTCCAATCTCCAAAAGTTTATTTGCAAAATTTTGAGCATTCCCATCTCTTAAGAGGATTCGCATGTTTTGTTTAAGGCTAATTTCTTGGACATGATTCCATAGAACAGAATGTTTTAAACAGGCATAAATTTCATCGGCTGGAGTCGATTTTGGAATGACAGGCAGAGTTTGACGGAAGTCTCCACACAGGAGTACCAGAGCTCCTCCCATTAAACTGCAGTTTCCTCTAAGATCTTTAAATGTTGCGTTGAGGGCCTCAAAAGATTTTTTATGAGCCATCGTACACTCATCCCATACTATCAATTTACATTCTAAAAGAACTTGTGCCGGG
>NNCF01126075.1:172630-224763 GCA_002313205.1 Laupala kohalensis | reverse complement strand
AATGATGTATATCTCGAATGTGGACTGATTGTGAACTTACAAAGCACCGGGGACATCCTTATCCATACCAACAGCTACGAAAAGAATGGTTTCAAATCTAATATAAGATTTATCCATTATTTCTGCATATCACCCTCTTCCCACCCACTCCCTAGGTGTGCCGGGGATATCTTACTCCCATAGAGTTTGTTGTCCGATAGTCCATCATCTATGTGTCAAGTTTGAGTGAAATTGTTCCAGACACTCTAGAGTAATGTTTGGATACATACATACAAATCAAAATTCCATTTCACCCCGTAAAGGGCTGATTTTCCTAAAATCATTTTTAGTTTATGTCTATACCCTAAACTAATCTGCCTTCCAAGTTAGTAGGTTTTGTAGTTTCTGAGATTTCTTGATTAGCCAGTCACTCAGTGGTATTTCGATTTTACATCTTTAGATTTAAGGTACTTTTATTCTAATTAGTTTCGAAATTTATATAATGAATATGCACGTATCTCAGATTATGTGATAAAATGACGAAACTTCCTCCAATCGCTTTCGAGAAATTCATATTTTGACTAGTAGAAATTATCGAAAACTTGTTTAAATCTTTTAGGGATGAAATGTATTCAATTGTGTTACACTACCCAGTAGGGTATTTTGCGGTGGATAGGTGGAATCGGCAACTTAAAAAACTTAGGGTTGTTTTTTAATTAGTACATTAGTTTTCTGTTCCATTCAGCACAAATTAGAAGTTTTCGGTCATATAGTCTAACTGATTTTTATAACTACTGCACATCCTTATTATTAGCTACATCCTATAACTAATCTTTCAACTCGTGAGTTCCCACTTAATTCTGACTCCAGCCGCTTCAAAAAAAGAAAGCCCATCACGTCACTAATATCACGACGAATCACAGTATTAGAGCTATAATTTGTTGTGTTCCAAAAAGTTGTGCCGATTGTCAAATATAAACGATTTACATCATATGACAATGTATGCTTGCTTCCATTATAAATTACAACTATTTATATTATCAATGATGAATAAAATTGTTAATTTAAATTAATCTGCGATAGTAAGTTTTTATCGGAAGAAATTAAATTTATGTTGATGCGTGTGTGATTCCTCAATAACTTCTCTCTAAATGAAGGTGATGCTGCGGTTTCAATTAATTTAATGTAGTACTCAGATACATATTAGGTAAATACGTCTTCGTAAAACCAATAACTTTCTCAAAGAAATATCTAATGGAAATAACTTTGCAATTCCATTTCGCTTATCTTTGATACCCACGTTTCATTTGGAATGTTAATTACTTATGAGTAGCACTTCAATTAGGTTCTTTTGCACAAAGAAATCATACATGTTATTACGATAAATTCGCCTTTTAGTCACCAATTAAGGAGTGAGCGTAACGAAAACATCCTCCATGCAATAACATTGAAATAAACGTGTACATTTAACTTACTACCTTGGGTTACAGTCTTCAAGTTAATTAATTTTCGATCACATCTACGAAATGAAACTGCTGAGTTATGTAGTAATGGTTGTAATATCCATTGCTCCGTTCAATAAAAATATCTAAAGAATTGGGGATAATTTCAAGCAATGAATCTGCGTGTGAAATAAAGTTGGCCCTTGAATTACACGTGTAATAACGCAACTCATTTTAATAAGCTGAAAGACTTTCTACTATGTAACATACTTTAAGTTTCCGAGTGAGGTCCACTTTCAACCATCTATTTTCCTAACGAGAGGTATTCTTATAAAATATAATATGTAAACAAATAAATCGGAGATGGGTCACCTAATTATATCAGGTCACGGTTACCCTTAATTAAAGTAATGTAATTAATTTTGTTTAATTTCTACAGTATTTTAATTGAGGGTAGCCTTAACTTGATATAATTAGTTGACCCATCTCCGATTTGTTTGTTCACTTATTATGTTTCATAAATATACTATTCGTTAGGAAAACAGATGGACGAAGGTCGACCTCAAATTGATTATGTTATGTTGAATGTAAATGGGAGACGGGACCGAGATTCGAAATCGGACCTTTCAGCTCAACGCGCTGTTGCGCTTACCGACTGCGCCTCCACGTTGGCTTAGACAACACGTTTGAATGTCAATGGTAAACTGGGCCAAGAGCGTTGAGCTGAAGATTCCGAGTTCGAATCTCAGTTCCGCAACCCACATTCAGTCTTTTTTTTTTGTTGGGGCTTTAAGGCTCGTCAACATCGAAGGTCATTAGAGCCCATTTCAGTCAATGTAACATAATTAATCTGTTTCCTGGTGGTAGGTTCACAGCAATTTAAGATATTTCTGTATGTCGATCTTAGACTTAAACAAAAACATTATCATATAAGGAAGCCATTATGGGCAGACGAGACTAGATATTTTCTCCTCTCGTAAATTGTAGGGCGCTCTTCTTATACGACTAAGAATCAAAAGCATTTTAAAATGCACAAAACGGAGTTTCCTTTTTTGTCTGTTCCACAAGTTTCCATATCAATCAAATAAATATCATATAATAAAAGTATCGCGAGTTTGTATTTCACAGACTATTAGTTATTAGTTTATTAATAATTTGAAATATTCATGAACATTTATAGCTATAAATTATATCACGTAATTCAAGGTTAACCTACTTACTTTTCTGTCGCTTTCAGTATATCCCTTCTTCGAAATATTCTAATGTACAAATTACTGTTTCACTCTGAGTCCCACGGAACTCTAGGACCCTTTCATGCATCCGCTTCGTGCCCGTGAGGTAAAATGCGATGTCTATGATTGAGTTGGAGCTAAACGTATGTGAATGTACAAATTTTACATACTAAAACTTTTAATGTATATAATAAAAATAATTATAATTATATTGTCTATTTTATATAATAAAAGTAAAATACGAACATTGCATATGAACATAAACGTAAAATAGCAAAATCCTGTCGATGTCCTTGATTAATGGGCGGATAATTGTTCGTTCTATTATTAATAAAGAAGTATTATGAGTGGATTTAATAGTTCGTACTTACTTAGGTGTAGAATATTTTGTAAATTGTTTCTACAAGTAGTTTTTTTTTCTTCATCATTCAATTCTGTCTATGATATGATGGGCTCGTGCCTAGAGGCACAGAAAAGTTAAATCCACCACTGCGTGCCATAACTCGATTATTTCCGTTCCGGAGTTAGGAGGGGAAGGGCGTTTATACATTTGAAACAGTAGGACCAATGCCATTACTGACCGAGATGAACCCCATTGTACTGCACGCTGCGTATTGACTATTTTTTTGTGGGTGCGAGAAGATGGTCTATTCATCCGATTAAAGTGCGAAGTACACGGATTTTCCTTTTAGCAATTTGTATGGATTATTACTAGATGATAGTGATTTCAGTTATTTAAGAACAAGTACGTCTTCATTGTATGATTTTTTTTCGAAGTGCAAAACGCAGATGCCGCAAGACCAGATCTAATTCAAGGACTATCGTTTCTTTTTTAGAAATAACTCTTAGATAATTTATTGTTATCCTTCTACCTCTTATATTCTCTGCTGCCTTATATTAGTTCTGCCAATGAATATTGCCTGTGACGATGGTTAGCTTACGAAAGACGGACGAGTGCGTCAAGCACTCTTCTGCCAAAATGAACATCGACAGTTCCGATTGGAGCGTATTCTGAAGGGATACGACATGTTTTACATGACGGAACGACAAAGTATGAAAGGAGGCATTTGTTCTCATTCATTTATAACCAGCACGACATCATGCCGAATATTTCTGGTGCACTGAAGGGTCCAGTGACAACTTCCACTGATGCAGCAGATTACGTCTTTGATAATTTTCTTAATGTGTGACGTTCATTACAATGGTTCCATCTTTTTCCTGACTGAAATTTGTTGGATAAGCGACATCACTGAATATTATATTGTTTATTTAAAAAAAACGCTGAGTTAGAGATCATTGTTAAATTAATTTATTTTATTGGTAGTAAACAACTAAATATGCTCCTAATCTTGTGACGCTTCTTTCCAGCTTTCACCAAAAATGTACGTAAATCTTTTGTCTGCGACTATAAGTGTTCTATAAATATCCCCTTCGTCAAAATTGTTCCATCACCAGGAAAGATTAAAAAACATTGCACTACTGAAATTTTATAGAAATATGTCTTCAGTAAATCTTACTATTAGTAGCTGTGCATACCCAGACAAACGTAACAAATACTATGTTGTGAAGAAGTTTACACACGCCATAAATTCATTCATGTCTTCCAACGCGGTTTCTGTAAAGGGAGGATAATATGGCCTCATTTAACACACAAACCCATGAAATAGTTGAAAAAATTCTTGAAGTAAATGATGATCATGGCAATTTTAATTGTTTATACAGCTTCCAAAACGAACGTTATTGCCAATTACTTTATAGGAATAACATACTTTTTATGTTTTTGTATCATCTCGTGAAATTCATACAAATGACACGTGTGTGTCCGATAATTATTTTCCTAAGCAGTATATTTGTTCGTTCTTTTACTCCTATTATTTTCTTTCAATCATATGTTATAAAAAACAGACGGTCGAGTTCATTTCGACTGAAAGTAACATTAACGGAAAATTGTGGCAATACGAAATAATCAAATTACAGAATTAATTTACATTCGCGTTACCGTGCTCAAATAGATAGGTCAAGGTTTATCGATTCTTCTTGTATTCCGGCAATAGTAAACGTAACAGAAAATAGAAGTTTCGAAACACAGATACTTCTCTTTACCTCAGGAGACTTTGCCACTGTAAACAATCTAGGAATCTAAATAAGTAAATAATTTAAGATTAACGACAAAATTATGGACGAATTATTTTGTGCTTTGAAGCGCACAACGTTCCGAATTAAGTTTGAAGTCGTTGTCTGGTGTAACAAAGTACAATAATAATAATAATAATAATATTTATAAAAATAATTATAATAATTTATAATAGTTATTATAATGTATTATTATGATAATTATAATAATTTATAATAATTGTAATAATTTATTATTATTTATATTGATTATGGAATGGACGTTAATAGTACTGGAATCTAGAAATCTTTTCTGTGGATCAACTACTTCGCTTTTTTCAATATTGCCTGAAGAACTGAAACAATAGTTCTCGGTAATAAGAACATGTTAAACCGCCTTTTCAACCCAATACAATACACTCTTGTGTGGATTTCAATAAAACCTTTAGAGCCGTTCTCTGGAAAAAAATCCTAATTTATTCGTACAATTATTATTCACTTAATAGTACTGGGTATGGGGATAAAACGGTGATATGATGCGTTATAAGGAATTAAATCCTGTTATGAACGTCAACGTCATATTCAAAAATCGAACATACAACCTTGCGCGTTTGCGTCAGTGCCCTTTCCATTTTCCTCTTTAGAAATATGGAAATGATGTGAAATTTGCGAATGCTTTGAAATGAAGAAATTAAGAGTTAACTGATATCGGACAGAGAACGAGAAATGTCTTTCACCATCGTAAATGTATATTCTTGTCATATAATGGTACATGATAAACCTAACCGAATTCATTATTTGTATGACCCGTTTCTGTTTATTGACTGCAACCATGCAATGCAAATGTGCATCTTGAGATTTTTTATTTATTTTTATTTTCCCGTTGGATGTTGTTCGAGCATCACTGAAGGTTGCACAAATACATCAGAGGATTTTCTTCTAAGTGCGTGAGTCATACAGTGCAGCTGAGTGCGTTGTGAAATATGTTGAAAGATATATGTTCAATAAATCAATTAATAATTCTTGCAGTATCATTCCAGTCTTTAATAACTAAGATCACCAGAAAGAATTCGAAATGTGAGATAAAAGTGAAGTACCGAGAGCAAGGAATATATACTGTTAGTCGAACTACACTCAGCGTTAACAAACGCATATGAGTATTTATCTCTCAAATTTAGATGTATTGTTTTAAGTTTTGATGAAATTTTGCACTTAGCTTTATGAATGATTCATTTACGTAATTGGCAATGGTTTTATCATTAGTCCTATTGTCCTATGGTAGTGCAAAGTGATATTTTAACAATTACTTTGGTCGGGAACGTTGCAGGATAATCCCGCATTGCTGGAGGCTTTTCCAGAAATCCTCGGAATAACATTTTGATATTATGATGAGACTATTCGTCGAAAGCGTGAGCATCTAGATGGCATTTATTCACTCTGTTTCGCCATATTTTCCCGTTGGATGTTGAAGATTTTAGTTCTATTAAATCGTAGAAGCCAGCCAAGATAATAGTATTCACCAAGCATATAAAATGGAACAAGACAAACACTGCGAGTTAATAGAATGAATTTGACTCATTTTATTTATATCTAAGTTTTCTTCTACTTTCCATCTCTTAACGGGGTGTTAAGGTTTCTCCGTATCTTCTGATCGTTGTATTTCTTTGAAACACGGATTAAAACCATTGTTGCAATGGAAACGTATTGTCAACTCGGAGGATTTGAGATTTTGCATTCGTTGATTCTCGATCTGGGGAAATAATTAGCTAGATTTCTTTTAGAACTGATTAATCAAAATTACTCCTTTAATATTCCTAACATTTGCCAGTGACCACTACAAGTGTAGAAAGGTCTTTTACTGAGTAAATACTATATACACCCAACTTTACCGTGAAAAAGTTACATTAATGTAGATGAAATATTTTAGGAGAGTTATCTGGCTAATCGAAAGACTGTATTATTGATAGTTTCACACATATAAAAGTAAATACGTCAAGACTTCTAATTACGACTGTTTCCAGATTATTTGAAAAAGAAATATTTTAAAAATTCAAAATATGGTAGGATGATGTTTAACTAATTCAATTACTGAACAATGGGCTTCAAAATTGAAACTTACGTACAATTTTCTATTTTTACAATTTTCTGTGATCTTTGTTTTCTATAAATTCTGTTACATTTTGCAGTAAAAAAATGATGTTCTCGATGTGAAATATTTCAAAATACGAAGTTCCCAATGACTCAAAGTTTCGCTAAAAACATTTGTTTACGAAAATGAAAAACGTGTTTTTAGGTATTTAGGTAAAGGAGTCAAAATTCCGGGACACGACGAAAATTGATCCCTCAATTGTTGTCAAGATGATTTCAATGGTTCCCCTATAAACTTTCCAATATGCCGACAAGAATCTCATAATTTGATACATGTCAGCAGAAAGGTGCAAAGTGCCAGATTTGTAAACACAAAGCTATTGTAAAAATACTATTTATATTACACATTTTCATTTCTTTATTCTTCAAACATTAAAGATAGGAACGAATGGTAACTCTTTGGCATATAAAATAATCGTTTCTCGATATCTATAAAATTAAAGTGGAAAGGGAGACGAACAAATGTCTTGATTTGTGGAAGGTGCTAAGTCCTGTATCATTTTCATAGTGATATACGCCACTCATTCTTTACATAGCAGTCTGTAATGTTCTCTATGCTCCTTCTTAAGCAAATAAGGAAAGTCTTTACATGCTTCTTCTTTCCGGTCGTAATTGACTTAACTAATGATATTGTTTGGCACACTGTTGACTATGTGCCTTTCACGTGCTTCCCGTCGTTATCGGAATTTTATGACCAGTCTCAAGTGTACTATTTGATTCTTTCCCCTATTTTGTAGAATTATCCTTCACTCGTTTCTCTCCAAATCCAGTGAATGCAGAACAAATGAATGGCACATTACATCTCTCTTAGGGACTTGGCAATGCTTCGATTTTGGGATGGTCTTGAGAACTCTTGATAATATTCCGTGGACGTAGGGATTATCAAATGGGCGTTTTTGCACCTTTCTAGTGCACTATCACTACAAAGGTGCAAAGTGTCTAAATTTGCAAGGTAGAAAGCAATTTCGCAAGATACAAATTTGCAAGGTACGAAGTGCCAACATTCGAGAAATTGAGATATTGCACTAGATAAGTTTAATGGTGTTGTCAAAACTAACTAAATAATTAGTGCAATATCTCAATTTCTCAAAAATTAGTATTTTGTACCTTTCTACTGATAAGTATCCAATTTATGTGAGCGAGCGTATCGATGAGTGTCAGAGTTACCTATATACGCAGGAAGCGGAAGATCCGATGGAAAGCAACAGGAGGACAGGGATCAAACATCCGGAGAGTGGGAACCTGTGAGTTACACGAGGCAGCTATGTTGTCGGAGTTCTGATAAGACTTCGATGATCCGAAGAATGCAATAATCCATGATATTGAATGCGGTGTTTTGTGTTGACACAATAGATCACGGTATGTGCTGTATTCACGAGGAATGTTTGTCACGGATGGCAGTTAGATCACTGCTGTGGAACGATATCCATGAAAGAGGATTGAAGCGTATTAGTGTACTTACAAAAGCCTAGAAGATTTTTTGTACGTTTTAAATCAGAGGGATCAATACCATTACAGGTACAAATAGATTTTTAGTCTTCAATTCTGAGACTCTGGGATAAGTGTGAAGGGTGAGGGGTAAAAGCAGGCAAGTCCATGTCAGATTCATGTTTGCGGGTTGGTAACAAAGACTTTACGCATCATATAATGAGAGAGTGGCCAATATTTCACAGAATATTTAAACACGGGGATGGAATACAAACGTTTGAAGTCGTACGCAGAATTTTTATTCCGTTATCAACCTGACGTATATCATTAATATCCGGAAAATGAAAAGCAATTTAGTTTTGAAATCTTATTTAAAACTCAATTGCACAATAAATGTATTAACGAAGACAACTTAATTAACCCCTGTGCGCGAGAGTTATCAAACCGATGCTCACCGCCAGGATTTCTTGGATTACGAAAATCTGAAATAGAATATTATATCCGTCTGTTTCTGAAGGTTGCCCGAAATATAATATAAAGTCAAAAACAATTGGGGAATAATTTTGGGATACTTCCTCGAAAAACATCCAAATATGATTTTTCTTCTGGGTTTGAATTTTTTTTACTACTCTGCAATAAATTACAATAGTGAATAAACAATTCGCAGGTTTCCTCGCACACTTAAGTATCGTGAAGAATTGACAACGTCATCAATGCCACTGAAAAAAAATTAAATCAAATACTGATAGAACGATTCTTTACTTTCTAATAAATAGGTTCACAAAATCAGGTGGTAGTGTTGTCGCTCATCACCAAGTCATCTCGGGTTCGATTCCCGATGGGGCCAGAAAATTTGTAGCTTTTCACTTAAACTAATTTCTTATCTAGTTCGTATAACTAATGTCCCAGTTCTTCCAGACTAAGCAAACCTTCCTTCCTCTATCCACCTCCTCCTAGTATCAATAGCTCTAACTACTACTATCTACTTGTACTAACCCCTTCACGTGGGCTAAGATGTTGGTAAACCCAGCTATCAATAACCCACCAACTAACAATGACCTACCACCCAACTCCTAACTCCTATCGCTCCATGTAGACAAACAATAGCACTAAGTTACATTTCCCATTTAGAAATACAACAATATAAATCGCGTTCAAATACGATTATAACTGAGCAAGAAATCTCTGGAGGAATGTTAATTGAAACAGCTATGTTTACGTAAATTTTAATCTCTTTAGGCAATCACTATATCACGAACAGTTTTAAAAACTACCAAATCTCAATCATATCTTCTTTTGATGTAAGAATTACAAAACTAATTTGGCAACATTACCTTGATATAAATTTCAAACTAATGCCTGACGTAAAAGTGTGGTTATGTATTGAACTCTGTACTAATTGGTGCGTATGGTAATAGTTAAACAATAATATTATTATTGCCTTAAATCAATGAAATTATATTTAAATTTAAAAAAATATATCACACAGAATACATTGATATTTCTTTCCCATCCTAAGATTCTCACTTATGAATTTTACCACAAATGTATGGACATTTATAAAAAGTTTTTTTCTTCTCTTTTATCACCACTAGTTTATGAAAATAATATTTATTGTTCTTTAGTTCATGTAGAACTATATAAAGATCTACTCGGTATTCAATTAAACAATATATATTTTTTGCTGAAATAATGAGACTTAAAAACTAGAAAAAAATATTCAAATGTATAAGATTATCTGAAGGTACGTTGATTTGCGTAATTTAGTTCGTCATTGTCAGAATCTATATAATACAATTTGTAAGAAATATATATCCCGGTAAGTATAAACCTATTCGTAAACTTACTGACATACTTATTCTCTGACATAAATAATGAGACATTTGCCGACGTTGTACAGAATTTAAGCATGATTGAAATCGATGCAGGAAAAAAAATTGTGGAAAAACAAAGAATCGTTTCTTTTCGAGGAACCATTCAATAAGGGAAAATGTTCCTTCATCAGAGACACACCTATTTTAAAATGACCTTCACGGTAAAGAATGTTTCAAGAAAAAAATTCCACAACTAAAAAAGTTGTTCCTCATACGCTAATTATTATATTTTTGTAACACGTCGTGTAGGGTCCTAGACGTAAACATATACTAGTCTAATATCTGTAAAGCTGACCGTAACACGGTCTGGCTGAGTGGCATAAATAATGAGACACTAGCCGGAGACGTGGAAAGTTGGTTGAAAGTTCATTAGAATCGCCTGGAAAACTATTAAGCAATTAATTTTCGCCCCGTCCCGGAATTTCGACTCTTTAATTTCTAAAACCGTTTTATTTTGAAAAATCAATTTCACAAAAAATTTTCTTCATTCGGACTTAATTTATTATAAAATGTTCCACACAGTAGAAAATTTAGAGCTAAAAAATTTACGAATAATGAAAACAAAATTGAAAGAATGAATATGTTTAAACTTTGTCCAAAGTAAACAAATTACTTCAGTCTAACATCACGTTAACAGATTCGAGACTAATATGTTTGTGTATTCCATTTGATAAAAAGCAAAATACTCTCCATGAAACAAAGTATGAACTTTAAGTAGAACCTAGAGGGAAATTTTTTATTTATTTTCATTTTTATGTTTTATTTATTTCTTGTCGTATGGCGAGGTTTAGGTTATGTAGCATGATCTACCCCTTACCGTGACTTGGGATAGGTAGTTGGAAACGAGGGATGTGAGGTTACCGGGGAACGTGGTACTGCTCCGATATTTGTCTGTAGTACGTAAGAGAAATCTTAATCTTAGTCCAGCCGAGCAGTTTGAACACACGGTCTATCGCTTAGTGATATAGTGGTGGCAAAAGATGGTACCATTAGATCACCTCTGCTATTGTCGATGTCATATTTCAAGTATATTCCGTTCAAAGTAAATTTCCGTTTCATCACTGCCACCGAGCTTTTCTCAGTTGCTATATTTATCTCTCTCTATCTATCGAGTTTTATGATAAAGTTGCCAATCGTATGTGAAATTGTTGTTGTGAAGTATAGGGTTGGTTTTGGTCTTTATTGTTTAGTATTTTAAGTACATTTTTAGTATTTCGATGTGTTTAGTATTTTCGTTTTAGTTAAGTATCGTTAGTATCTTAATACATGTTTAATATTTTTGTTTATCTGATGTTTGTGATTAATGTTAATGACACTCCTAATGTGTGTGATTCGCTTAATATGACAAAAAAGAGAGAAGATTCATTTACTTTTATTTCATTCATCGACAATTTTTCTAACTTTGAACAAAATGTGCGTCAATTTATTTGTGTGTGTTCCCATTGCTGGAACTGTGCAATCACAGTTGTGCGGATTTTCTTTTAATGTTTCATTCAACTCACTTGCAGGACAGTAAAGGGAACAACGTCGCGCATTAATGAGAGGATTGACTGTAGAAATTTAGAAATAACCTTCATGATCACGTTTATTTTTTGTTGCCTCATGCCGTGCTCCTACATGTGATATCCACATTGCTTATTGTGGTATTTTTCTGAGGATTTTTTTTTCTCTCAGTTTCGTCTGCTATGTGGGTCATTGAAATAAAGCGAAAATGCTCATCACCAGCTAGCACCTATCGTAGCATATAACGACTACATTTAACTTTATTTACTCTACGTTCATGGACGCTATGAAGGAAACACTATTCGATGTAGGATGGACACTGGCAAAGCAGTTTTCGCGCAACATGGTGCTCACGTTATTAAAACCGACCGGCAACTTCAGCAGAGCGGGAGTAATAATCTTTTGGACCTCTGACCGAATAAAACGCCGGAATTCTGTCCACGTCGTACACGACTTTTTTTAGAAAGAAAAATCACGCATACTCGTACTGAACTCTGAAGCAAACAAAAATGCAGAACTTTTTTTTGTGCATAAATTCTGTTTCAAAAATATCAGTTTATATTTTTCCTTTTGCATATGGTAGTGAAGCAACATGTTTCTGACGAACATTGTTCCGTGGAAAATGATAGTTATATTTTAATTATATGATTTATAAGTAGAACGGTCAAAATGTTACTAATATTGAGATATTATAACAATACTTTTCGATGTTTACGATTGTAATTAGTTTCATTCCTTTAATTATTTTTTTCTTGAATTATGAGAGATTGGAAAATATTAGCAGTGTTTCTGATCTCTTCTTGATGAGAAAGTTAATTAACTGGACGGAAACTCTTTCCTTGAAAAAATAAACAACAAGAATATTCAGTGAGCTGTGTTATAAATATCTGTATGAAATAAAATAATTACATTCGTAGATACGAATCATGCAATCAAAAACTGAAATCTAGTAATAAGTTCACGGCATTCATAGTGTTCACATATTCTATGATACAACTATAGTGTTATTTAACTCTCGAATTCTGAATTAATTGGTTTCGTTTCAACGATCTTAGTGACAGTTTTTAATATTTTCTGTCACTATTCCACACACAATCTCCTTGATGTAGTACGAATTGGATGACTTGATGCTCCGATTACAGCGTGCGTTGAGGGCCGATCTGACAAAGGTACAATCGAATTAGGACACTAGGAAACAGATAAACGAGAGCGTAACAGGCAACCCCCTCTTAATGTCAATTGCTAATAGGAGTAACTGATATGTATTAGAGTATCACGTTCTATACTGAGAACGGCACTGTGATTGTATTGGAGAGCAGCTAAAAGCCGCTGTTAGGCAATTAAGTCACTAAAATTCTCATTTGTGAGATCTCTACACACATCTTAATTTTCATCAGTGGAGCACAAAAGCTACTAACAACGTATAACGTGAAATACGAGATCAAAGCGTTCGAGTATTTATCGCCAGCTGCGATGGTAACACTGAAAAGTCAACAGCCCACGCAAGTGTATTAAGAATACTCTCCTGTAAGGTCCACGACAATCACAAAATACAAAATTTGAACACTACCTGCACGAGACTCTCCATACATATGTCACAGCAGTTAGAGATTCCGATCTGGACAAATGAGGAGTAAATGTGATTTCTTGTGATCCGGAAAGAGGCACATTCAAAATTGAAAAAAAAACAAAAAAAACAGAAACTCTTATTCCCTCATAATTGCGAAAAGTTAAGTGTATTTGTTGGGAACTTCGGCTGATTTAGAAAAGAAGGGTAAAATGTTTCATTTTTCATAGGTCGTATTTTTAAACAATCAAATCAGTATTTTCAAATTTCGATTTGTATACACTAGAGATAAAAACTATTTATACGTATTCTGATTGTGGTTATATATTTCGTTACGATGGCGTTTCTCTTTGACTTCGCAATTGCTGCTGAATCCGCTAGGGGCGCTCGTGATACCTGACTGCGCGGAAGTCACTCTAATATTAGAGTTACTTTGGTCTGCACAGACCTACAAAAGCACATGTATTTTTACCCATCTATACATTTGTTTTTAGTACGAAGCTTACGAAATCATATTCACCTCTCATAAGTGCTTTTTATTCTTGAAACCTTCCGTAATATAATCATGTGTGAGAACGTCCCTTAAACATAGTTAATGTTTTACATTGTCCATCCTAAATCATAAGTCATAATACTACAATATAGACCTATTGAGTTATTCCATTGTCATAGAAAACTTAAAAAATCCCTGAAAATTGCTACGAAAAAATTTCTAAAATATTCTTCGAGATTCGTAGTGGTTTTCAAATTACTTTCCTTCCTGAGTTAGCATTTCCAATAAAAAAATTATTACTGCCTTCCCTTATACCTCATAAAGCGAAAATAAGAATTATTAAAAATAAATCTAAAATGTATTTATATAAAAATTGAATCTTCGTGAGATCACACTTCTTACTATTTTTTCTATTATTACTATTCTTCTTCTATACTTCTCACTATTTCACTAACCTATTTCTTCACTAGGATCACTAAACGCACCCTTGTATCCACACGGTTCTTCCCAGCGCCCCTGGGAGCCGTAGCCTGAGAAAGACGTGGTGCCGTACACACATGAAGGGCTTTTTTCTCCAACTTCCATTTCTTTCTGAATGTGAATATTACCATTATTATTAATTGAGATAGTTCTTCAAAATATTTATGTCATTTACTTTACATTTATTGTATTTTTAATTTTCCCGTCTGGGACCAGACAGATCCCTAATAAAGGAATTAACTTCACGGAAAGAAATAATGGGCACATTTTCTTACTCCATTATTTCGATACGTTTTCTAAACGCCTTGAGAAGTCATACAAGAAATGAGTCAGTGAAATGAGTTATACTGTAAATGAGAACTACAGTAAAAGACGAGAAAGCACGTAACTGCACAAAAATACGTAACTGCATTACAATTAATTAATTATTAATTATTATTATGCATTATTATTAATTTAAGTGAATTTACATTAACTTGAAATTCTTATTAAAAAACTGAGTATGAATTTGTCCAAATTTTTCTCCATTTGCCCACGGTTCTTAAGTAATTCCTAGATTAATGTTTGTTACGACTTCTCAGCACTAGAATGAGCATTACCAGAGAAGATTAAGTGTGGAGAGGGAGGTTATTCTGATCGCCTTCCCTAAAAGACGAAAAATAGATATTTGACATTCTTTATGAGAAATATTTTTAAATATTGTAACAAGATATTTATTTTCGATAAAATTCATAAACATATTACTTTTTAATATTTTACGGTGTTCTCCGTTTTAAAACCAATTACTTTCTTGTCGTAAATGAATACCTTTCTTTCCATTTAAACTCTATTATTCGTTACACTATCTCCAGAAATACTAGCAAACAAACACAAAACGAAATTGTCAAAAGTAAGATAAAATTAATGCATGTAACATATTAGGAGAGTACCATGTTCAATAAAATCGTTTATTTTGTACTGAGGTAGGCTTCGCAATTAAAGCCCACACTATAGAAATCATACTTTTATTCGTATGATTTGCGTTAAGGCTCGCGGACATATAGTATACACTCATGGAACGCGCGAGCTCTTACCCAAGTCGCTCGAACCACCATATTGCCAGTGATTCGCCGTTCCTCAAGAACCTCAGGACCTCCTTTATATTCTTTTTGTAAAAAATAGTCGTTGTAATGTCATATTTTACAAATAAAATGCTTAACTTAACAAAATGTTCAAAAAAGTATTATAACACTAGTTTCAAGTTACGTTACTTGTGTTAAAAAGTTTCTTATGATTAATTTTGATTTGTTACATTCTTTTCTATTCTGACAAAAAAATTGNAATTATACATGACTTTTGTGTTTTAAGATTTATAATCCTTGTGAATGTATTTTTTCGTCCTCCACCTAATTTAAGGAACGGGTGGTAATAAACACACTGATTTTAATAAAGCCCAAGACAATGTTTTTTGTAAGGCGTTACTGACTCGAAAATGATAGTTACACCTTACAACTAGTATTTTACAATTCATAAAATTAGGTTAAAATATTTCTCTTGAATTGTGTATTTCATTTAAACAGTATTTACAGAAAAAATGGATTTAAAGTTAGGTGGGAGTTATTTGCCTGGGTAACTTAAGTTCATAAGAGTTCTCTAGAGTTCTCTAGTTCATAAGAGCTCTCTTGCAGAGTTAACGCTAACGTCGAAGGTGAGCAGTGATAATGTGATCATTTTATTTTTCTTGTCAAAGAACTCCATTAACACAATGTATTCGGATAGATTCAAACTAATTCGGGTAAGATCTCTGGTTTTGGTTTAGGATTTCTTAGAAGTCAAGTTTTCTGTAAAACAAGGCAGACAGAATCAAAAGCAGCGAAATGAAGTTTTCAGAAAGTCAGAATTATTTACCGCTCAAATAAATTATGAGCTTTTGAAAGTTGTTACAAAATTTTTCCCGTTTATTGCTCTAATCCTGTACTGGTGAGACAAAGTTCATTATCACCTTCATTACATCTTTAATTGAATTAATGTTTTAATTCCATAATCTAAAAGAAAAATTATTCAAAATATTTGCCGAACTATGGAAAAATTACGATATCTTATGCAACAATATTACTGTAAGCAGAGTAAAATTCTGTTATTTTCGAGGGAGCCTGGTTCAATTTGCTACGATAACAGTGATTTGCGCGAATATTCAAGGCTTATCTGAAGATTTATTATCGTATCATGGGTGTTTGTTGCTAATCAGTCATATAAAAAAAATGATTTAGTTCGAAGTCATTTGAACCTGTTTATGATAGTAACATCTATCGTATCGCGACATGTGTTTATTATATCTTTCAATAACATTTGAAGAGGTTAAGGTATAAGGATATGTCCAATGAATGAAGAAAAGAAAATTCTTTGAATCATATTGCATACTTTTCATATATTTTTGGAGTTAAAAGTCCGCTCAGCCCATGATATTAATAAGAAATAGTAAAGTGGTCCGGTTAAGAGAAAGTATAAATAAATTTGGAAAATACTGTCTGCTGAAAAATTTAAGAAAAGTGGGTTTACCCGCTTTATTCCTCGACCTATTCATTTTTAATCACGGATAATTGAATTCCTGATGTATGGCAATTAATTAAAATTATTATTTGTCTTAAGGTTCAACCTAGTAGAAGAAATCACTCGTGTTTTTTCTATGAGGGTTTTACATTCAATTTGTTTGTCAATATGAGACTCCTCCGATGTTTTCGTCCATTTCTATCGTGTTTACATGAAGATAGGGTTAAATATCTAAGGAATAATAGTCCTTCAAAAATGATTCGAACAATTTGGGTGGGGCAAGTATAATAAAGACTTCACTGCCAACATATTTTTCACAATGTGATAACTTTTGTGGAAGGCGAAATGGTGGTGTAGTGGTTAACACCTCTGCGATCAAAGAAGAGGTCTCGGGTTCGATTCCAGACTCTTCGCAATTTTCACCTGACCGAAAGTTATCACATATCTTCTCCTCGTGTAGGGTACACGGAAGAAATAAGTATATTTTTCACAATCTTTATGATCTAGTACGTGCTGATTAATGGACACATTTCCTTAAAACAATTTTCTATCTTTCATTACAATTCTGTCTTAAGTTTTTTTCATATGCATACCACGTACAAAAATGTACTATAAACTTATAACCGTTTATAGCATTCTAACTTAAGTTATTACGTATTTTGAGTTAATGGTTCCTTCTCTCCACATACATTGCACTTGCTTACTTGAAGTAAGCTGGAGAAATTCTTTCACGAAAAAATATAGAAATAATACGATCAGTCGGGCTAAGTTCAAATTACTTTTACCGATTTCCTTTTCATTTTAAAATGGTTATTCAATTGAATTTCCGTTTTTCCCCGCACGATTGATTCGTTTAAGTGTGGAATAAAATTGTTCCGGAGTTTTGAACCTCTTGCATCAATTTCAAAACGCTCCCAACCGAAAGCCCATACACGAGAAAATTCACGCGTCATCTAGATTCCTGAGAATCTATCCATGTTGACTCATAGCTGTCATAAGGATCTAAGAGACAACTTGTCTGGCTATAGACCGACCTCAGTGGTATGCGACGGTGGGGGGATATAGCACTATTTGTATGGTTATTGGACTTGAAAGTAATAACTACATGTAATTTTTTATCTATATCGCATCTTGAGGTTTTGACTTTTCACTCCTGCATGCAATCTATATATTCTTTAGAATGCATAAAAAATTGACACCATTGGAAGAGAGAAAACGAATCTAAATACATTTTTGTCGAACAATTCAGTCAAGAGTTTCTCGTAGAGTAGCCAGTTTTAATTGGATTTCTCAAATAAATTTCGAATGTACAGTAAATTTTATTGAAAACTATTTTATACATTCATAACAAAGTAGAACCTCGCATATTAGGACTGCTTGGGACCACTAGTGATTCGGATTATAGAACATCAAGATAGTTTGGATGATGTGGTAAATAAGAAAATAGTGGATGCCACGCACTGGCCAATTATTTTGTGAATTAAATGATTAATATATTATTTTCACAATTATTTTGTGAAATTATATGATTAATATATTTACAAAACACATGCATTGTAGGTATTGAAAGCGATCAGGTAGTGAGAGATTACACAACAATGATGTCCGGGCCGATGCCCACGGGCACACTCTCCCAAACATCAAAATGATATCTTGTAGGATTCACGTAACATTTAAATTTGTAAGAGACTTTTTCTCAGTATCGCATTAAAATATTTTCTAGAAAACTAGTGAAATATTGTAAAGAAAATGTTACAAGAAAGTGACTGTAGTATATTCAGTTTACTTAACTTGAAAGAGAATAAGAAAAAGTCAGTATGGAAAAATTATTTTATTGTGCCAAAGCGTCTTTGGACAACTTATGCAGTCATCTTCAGTGGCTTACAAACAAAGACATACGAGAATAACTGCAGGTAAAATGATTTTAAAAAGTAACAAAATAGAAAAATGTTTTAAAAATAGAAAAGGAGTACTATAATATAAACTGGTTATTGAGGTTGGGTTGAGAGAAAAAAGGAAAGAATAACAGTATTCTTTTTCTTCTTTTCCCTCGACCCAATCTCAATAACCAGTTTATATTATAAAATTTGGGGTCAACAATATGGAGTATACAGAAAGGAGTACTATGTTGGAGCTAATAATATACAGATATGGTTTAATATTAATAATAATTTGAAAAAGCTATATTAATAATTGAAAGACAAACTGCTCGTTAAGGAAAATGTTTATCGAGATAAACCTGATAAATGAGAATGTACTGTACTTATTCAATTGAGAAGAGAGGTAAGTCACGGAATAAAAAAACAAGATTACGGAAGGCACCAACAGCAGCTGAGTGTAACACGAGACAAACTGAGAGACTAGAGAACGGGTTTATAAGAAACCAAAACCAATCTCAAGGGATGATCTTTAATTTTATTTACACGCAATTATATCAGATTCTTATCAACCTATTAAGAAAGTAGATCTTAAGCAGGACAATTATCTCGATCCACTCCTAAATTTTGAAAAAAGAGTATCCTTTCAGGCTGTTCCCTCNGCAATTATATCAGATTCTTATCAACCTATTAAGAAAGTAGATCTTAAGCAGGACAATTATCTCGATCCACTCCTAAATTTTGAAAAAAAAGTATCCTTTCAGGCTGATCCCTAGGAATATTTTGTGAAATATCACTTAATCTCGTGGAATGTATCTTTCTGTAACATGCTCCAATCAAGATAGCGAATTGTAATGATAGATGATGATTCCATAGCATCGGTAAACGTATCTAAATCATCCGTAGTTATAAATAGTTAATAGATTAATCACCCATCTACTCGATCCATAACTATATTGCCGCCTGGGATACCTTCTTCTTACAAACCTACAAAAAGAGAAACCACAAACATAATCCTAAGTAGCGCGTTATGGGAATAACTGAACCCTTTCCTAACTCCCTCCTCCTAAAGCTGAAGTAGCGGAGACGTTACAGGAAATTCTTTCTCTCAGAATTACCATTCATTGGCGAGTGACGTGACCTATCTGAAGGGGTCACGCTATGGGGTTGCTTCTCGTGGGAATGAGGATAATTTAGACGATTTTATGATGCCGTATGGATACACCGTTGCTTTCCATACCGTCAACGCCCTGCGGAAACGCTCATGACCTACGCGGAGTTCTAACCCACAACCTGCACTCAGGCGCGATCCAATGTTATGGGGATACAGATTTCAACATTTGAAAATTCAGTGGAATTCGATGTTTCTGCTTTTAATGTACAATCGGTTACTACAAATTCATTATCATACACTTACGAATATATATAAATACTCCCCAAACTTTTCCAACATCGGATATAATTTACATTAAAAAAAGACTCGAAATGTCGCAAATAGTTTTGGAATTATATTTGTCAATTAAATAACGAATAATTGCTATAATGTGATAAAAATGTAATTTAATGTGATAAAAAACAAGTAGTTTATTTCTCTTACGATAACTTCATTTTCTCATTTGCATTGCAGTTAAGAGCAATATGTAAATTTCTCGTGTGGAAGGAATAGAATGTGAGTTCAAAATTTCTGAGATCCTGGTAGGCAACAATCTTTCACTTGCGCAAAACCGATATAAGCACACAAAAGCATTGGGATTGTAACGTCCATTAATGTTTTCCCTTAACAATTTATTTACAAATAATCTACAACTAATTTTACCCGTAATTTCTTTGCTCTAGTATAAACATGAAAAAATTATTCCGCGAACATCACAGCGAAGTTACGAGAACAACTGTTTTTAGAATGTAAATTTCAAAAAGATTCTTTCAGCAACTTATTTGCAAGTAATTTAGAACAGATTATTTTGATATTTTATTTTGTAATAGTAGTTCCGCTAACTTCACAGACTTTATTACTCTGGAGAGAGAGAAGAGTTGAATTTTTAGAGACAAAACCCAATGTACCCGATACAATTTCATTGGCTTTCGAATTACAGTGCAATACTAACAATACTGTATTCTCCCCTTTCATCACATTACCAATACAACATAATCATTTTTGGAATAATCGCACCCTAAAAGCAGTTACATTTGTATAACTGTATATATTTACATCACTGGAGGATAGGTCACAAAACGATTCACGTGCAATACTTCCTAGTGATTCGTGCAGTGATGAATAAAAAATTGTGTGTATGTAGTGCAACTGCTGACCCGGTGTCCACACTACTTTTGTGTACGTCGTGCCACAAAAAATTAAAGGAAATGCTATAAAAAAGAATAAAATAAACGTAAGAAGATGCGACGTGTTTCTCATCAGTAACTTTCCAAGCCTTGCGAGACTTCGCATGCCACTAACTTAATTAGCTGCAATTGCTTCGCGTCGGTCACATAGACATCTCTTGGTATAGTTTACGAGAAAGAGGTATTGAAAAACAAGGATCGCTCGAGGTCAGTAATATTCGAAGTTATTACTGGTTATACTCCACGCCCTTGACGGGATATATTCCAGCAATCACGTAATGGAAACAATTGGAATCTCCTTTTAAAATAATTACGTTATTGATTGTCATGTCAAAAAAAAATTGATTGTCATGTCCAATCCCAGGACGTCATTTACCTGAATCAATCAACGTGTGCAGGTTAGAATTGTAAAACGTATATAAGAAATCTTGGCAAAATCATTCATCTTTTCGATGTCTATTACAAAGAAAATAGCGCCCATAGACCGATATCAGTTGATTTGTGTCCAATATTTTAATAACATTTGGTATTTTTTAAATCATGCTTTTGTTTGCTTTACTTCAAAACTGTTATCTGTCTCGTGAAGTGAATCAAATATTGACATCACTTCGATCAGTGATTTTGTGATTTTTGTAAAATAATTTTTGTTGATTCGACTGACCTAGAAAAGCAATAGAAACGGATAGTTTAAAGTTCAAGTGACAGAGCCTCTGATAATGAATATTTGAGAAAACGAATAAGTTTTTTGGCGTATTTTACCTCTCTTAAACTCGTGCAGACTCAGCAAGCGAATAATGGAGTCAACATGGGCGCTAATACCTAAACGACCCATACCAGGAGCTCATCTTTTCCGTGAAGTGTGTATAATATACTATACGTGTAATGTATTACACTTACGTAAAAAAACAGTGTAGTAGTTTATGTAACCACAAGATGTTAACTTTTTCACTCTAATTCATTGACCTTTTTGTATCAAACTCTGGTGTTCTTTCGTTCTTTTTGAATGAGCTTTTGTACTATTTTATAAAAGTCTCTGAAATGTGGACAGCATTCAGTATATAACAATTTTGGTGCACATCTAAGGGATAATCCACTGAAGAAGATTTCGGCAAATGAATGTGATTGCGGAAAGTATAATCCTCGTTAACCGAGACATCATTGTACAGAGGAGTTGTGTCGTTTAAAACTGCACGGTAATCTTAAAATTAATTGAGCTTTTGCATCCGAGGAAAGTAATTTTTTCTCCTTCATCAGCTGGAAATGAGTTCAGAATTAGAACTCTAATTTCCCTATTTCTGTGGACGCGTTTTTCCAAGAAGGGCAATATTACTTCGAGAATGTTTTCGCTAATATTACCTCCATCGAGTGGGAACTCATTTCTCTCATTGATTGAAAAAATGCGACCGTTCAGACTAGTTTCTTAGTCCCCGCTAATAATTCGCGAGCGAGTGGTCGTCCTCGTGCATTCCCACCGCTTTTGATTGCGTCCAAGTGCGTCGCCGTAGCCAGATTCCTTCTCCCTGGCGTTGACTCTCATGTCCGCCGACCGGTCTGCGCGCGCCCTGGGCCGCCCCTCCCGCTCCGGTCGCCGCCACCACACCGCCCGCGCACAGCGTCCAGGGCTTATTACCTCTTTAGATAAGCACACGTCTCCAGAACGTCTCCCCGATCCACGATCTGATGGCGGCAGTTCTCGTTTTGCTCGAGTACTTAGGCGTTGGCCGCAATGATAGTAATGCATCGCAAATATCTGTTATTGGCTATATATAAAGAATAGCTAAACTATCTGCGCCGAGAAAATGACGGGTAGAAACAATACGAGACGCAGGTAAAGAGGTACATTCCAGCTAACTTTTCTTTTGAAATTACTCTTTAATATCAGTCAAGTTCCAAGGCCGGCTGGCAAAGCTAATTGGAGTAGGGTCGCGGGAGGAAGAGGATAGCCGGTGGAGGCGCGCGGGGAGAGGGCCTGGTGACGGGCGAGGCGCGGGGAGGGAGCGAAACGAGTCGACTAGGGCCAGCAGTCGTGAGTTTACTCTGCAATTTGTTAACGTGTTATTAATGGTATGCACATCGTCCACGTTTATTGGAGACCACACACAGCGCCGGGAAAGCAGCGGCCGGCCGGCCGGGCGGGCGGGCGGGCGACCGACAGGAAAGCAGCGAGCGCGCTGGAGGAGAGACGCGTGGCCGGCGAGGAGACTGAGGAGCGGTGTAGAGGGGCGCGAGCGGTTGCCGGAGCAAGCACCTCACGTCACGCCGGCCGGCTCCCTCTCCCCGAGTCCCACACGGACGAAGACGGAGTGATGGCAGGCGGAGGCGCTCGAGAGAGACACACGATTCCCAGAAAACTTGACGGCGGCGAGAGAGACGGACGGACGTTGAAACAGCGAGTGAGAAACACTGGGGAAAAAGGAGTAAGAGGGAGAAAAAAAATGGAGAAGGGAAAACGAGAGGCGTGATTGCGCAGGAAGGGGGATGATACATTACGCACAAGGGGAGTGGGATCGGGAGGGCAGGGGACGGACGCAAATCAGACCGGAGCTGATGAGTAGATGAAAGTGAAGATCCTGAAAGACAGAAGCCGTGTATCGCAGACTCAGATACGAAACGAGCTCCAAAGAGGAAGGATCCAGGACAACACGAAACAAAAACAAACAAATAAAGAAACAAGAAGTCTACCGAGGAGAGATTTAAAATAAAAAGATCTACGAGAGAAAAATGAATGAGGAGGTGATTAAGGATGGTGATACTAATGAGTAGAGCGGATTTAAGATGAGGACAGGAAGGGTATATGAGGCCGCGGAAGACAAGAAGGAGAAGTGAGAGTGATACTCTCCGCACGAAAAAGAAGTCTGCGGACGATTCCGTGGGTCGGGGTGGCAGCGATCCATCGGAGGAGACTCGTTCCTCGCGGCCGGATGCATGGCGGGGACCTCGCGGGGATGAGGCGCGGCGCAACAGGGTGAGAGGCGGGGGCAGAGACCGCTGTCCGTCTTGGCGGGGACGAGTGGGGGCGCGCTGCGTTCTCATGGCGGCTGGACGAGTGGGAGGTCGTTTCGCCGCCCGCTGCTCCTGCTCCCTCCTCCAGCGCAGTGCAAGCCACGGCCGCGGGGCGCGTTGCAGTCTCCATTCGGAGCATCTAAGATCGTGGAAATTATCCTCGCTAATGACGTAAATGTATTTCTACGGGGTGAAAGATACATTCTCTAATTTATGAACTTAGTGTTGCACGATATAAATCTAATATTTACTAGGGACTTCATTTTTTCCGCGATACACTATGTTGTTAGAGCAATTTACACAATACTCGCTGTTTTCGAGGATATAATGAGTAATTAAGGTTTCTTTTTATTGTTCTGATAATAAGTTCGTAAAAATCTTTAAATTGTGTATGAATGAAATGAGAGCGGTGTGTCGATTGCGGAAATCATTTATTTCCGTCATTTGATTCCATATTCTTCGCATGGAAAGAGCGATGAAAGTGGGTATTTTATTGTATATGATTTAAAATTTAGTATTTGTGTGATTGGGAACAGTTTGTTTAACTTCTCAACAGTGGTGTGAAAGTAAAAACCACGCAAAATTCGTATCCTACAGCGTCCAATGTTATTTTTCAACATTATTTTATTTCTCGTACCAAGATGACATTTTTTTCATATTCTTTTCCTTTGGCCATTTACCTTTGGCCGCCTTGCCTCCCACATTGTCATTGAAAGGTTTCTCGCTGTCACTCATATTTTCCTTTTGACTTATTGCATATTGGAAGCATCTCTTAGACAGGAAATTTCCTTGATTTAAATGCACATCTCATATGGAAGCTTGCATATGGTCTCTTTCGAATAATTATTCAAACTAATTATGATCGTCACATGGAACTGAACAGTCTGTCGTCTCGCTAAGTTATCAGCAACCTGCCACAAAAAGGGGGACGTCTCCAGGGATATAATTTTTCACGCATCCATCATCGCTAAGTAGCAACTGCGAACGACAGATCCACTGCATTAAGAATTAGACGTCGGTCGCACATGAAGTCGGCAGTTTGACTGCCTAGAGATTCGAGGATCATTCCCCTCAATTATTTCTTTTAATCTTGTCCTCCCTTTCATAATTTCCTTGCTAAAGTTTTTTCTTCTGAGAGAAGTTGTTTTTCGATTGCCTTCTCGCACATCGTTCCTCATTTCCATGTTCTGCCTTCCTTTCCGCTTCAACCCTCTCAATTTCCACGTTCCTCAGTCTCTAAAGGACAGAAATATCAGTGCTTGGTATTCAGTTTCCACAATAGAACCTTCCTCCAGTCTCCGTTGATCTGTGAGATAGGAGCTTGTTGAATTGTACCTATATTCTTGCACTCCATCCCTGTACCTCATCCTCATATATTCCTATATCTCGTATGCACAGCTTTATCGATTCATACCATATGTCACCACGATACATCCCTTCCCATTTGTTTTTCCTTTTGTCTCTCATTCCCACTCGTAAGCTTTGTACAGAGCTTCGTGCTTTCTCGCGATTCGCCCTGTGAATTTCAATATCGTCTAACACTTCTCTTAAAGATCAGACCCTTGTCACGGAACTCCCTACAGGCGACATTCATGTATTATTTGAATATGACATTTAATGAAAATAAATGCAACAATAATTGCAACAGCGCAACATTAAACCAACATATAATTCATTAATTGAGAAACATTTAAAATATCTCTACCTCACAGTTCTTGGGGCATGAATCAATAGTTCTTATGTGCTCAGTAGCTCAATAGTGTGAGTAATTCGTAAGTGCTCAATAATTATTAAATATTTTTATGTTCCATTGTTCTATTTACTACTTTCACTCATACAACATAAAGACCATTTTACTTCCAGATTTCTGGGAAACACTTCAATAATTCCATTCACTCACTTGTTTATTTTCTGGTTTTCATTTCTGTGACATCAAGAATAAAACTTAGCTCCCAGTTTCGATACAAAAAATACAATTAACGATTATATTATTAAATGAGTATAATTAGAGTTTGGAACATTCTTTGAGACGTGTTCTTTCTTATTAATGGAACGTTTGAAATTAATAAATGCAATTTTTAAAATGTTGGTTCTAGCAATATTTCCTCATTATAAACTATTGTTTAAATGAGTAAATGAACTAAAAGGTACATAAAATAAAAATAAATAATTATCTTTAGGTGATACAATAAAAACAGAATATAGTAAGTGAAATTTTAGACGAGAATTATTATGTGCATTTCTAATTAACATTTACTTATTAGTTTTAGTTCTTTGATTATACTGTCTTATGTTGCAACATACTTCCTTTTGAGTCTCGGAATGCAAATTTTGCGAAAACATAAACACACAGTGTTTGTAATTGTACGTAGAAGCGACGCGCACCACAAGTTATGTTTTGTGTGACTTTCATTCCCCTCAGTTACACCCAGAAGTTTCATTCAGGAAATGGAAAACGAGGCGGAAAGAACGTGAGACGTAGTTTTTACTATTTATGGGCATTTTCTTTCAATCATCGGACACAGTCCGCTTTCAGTAGAAATATTACTTGAAAATAGGTTTCCCTAAAATAACTTTCATATGAATATTTTTCCAATTTTTTTTCGTTTATTTTGGTATGCGGTCTACATAACCGCCTCTCTTACGATATACACCATTACGAAGCTCTTTCGTATTTAAATCTTCAACTTACGCGTCTTTTAAACTCATCCATCACCGTGCCTATCACAATTATATATTCCTTAAATTTATTTTTCCAACTGCCGTGATCTTTAATTCATGGCGTTCGATATATTTCCAGCCCTCATACTTGGCATAGAAAAACACTATTTTCATCCCACACTTGATCTATTCACGTTTTCCCGCGGGTTTTCCTCGGGATCTTTGGTAAAATGACCTTTTACTTCCTTTGGGAAGGTGAAATATCATAATTCCCGAATAAATTTTGGTGACTTATACATACACCTTATGCTTAAGAGGTAACATTTCTTTAAAAACCCGCTTCTCCCGTCATACTTAATCAATTGCCAAAATTGAGATATCTTCACAAGGTTTATTTTCTGGATTTTGGATTTATCATAAATTTATATTTCAAATATGTAATAATCCTTTTATGACTTGCTTAAAAATACAAATTAATTTAGAATGGAAGAAAAAATTTCATGAAAACAAACACAGACTAACTTCACAGACATTAATAGTCTCTCTTGAAAGAAGAAGAGTTGAATTGACTTACATTGTATATATTTGTGTAGATGCTGCAATCACATCTGCTGGATGCCTGATTGTTTATTAGTAATTTGGTGCATTAAAAAAAAAATTTAAAACTTATGAACTTATTTTGGACAAATACCATCTATTTAGTGTGTTGAAGAACACATCGTCTTGACTTACGGTTTAAGTCATCAGATGTGACAAATTATTACAAGAAACATAACAGAACAATTTAACATGGTATTAAACGTAAATATAAACTCAAAATATGTTGACAAAAAAGCGGAAAGTACACAAATAGTTATAGTATTGTATTGTAAATACCCGCTAGCTTTTCTTTTGCAGTGCGTAAATTCAAACTCCCATGTGTATTTTTTATAAATATCATTTCTGATATGCTACGTTTGTACTAACTTATTTGTCCATAGATGACACTGGTGACCAAGAAACAGAAATTTCTCTATAAATTCCAGGATTAAAGAAATTCCCGCATTTTCAAGTTATCAGTATATCTAGATAACATTAAATGTACTGGACAGTCAATAACAGGCAATCGTGGTGAAATGTGATTTTCCTTCCCCGAATGTTTGTAAATGTACTTTCAATCTAATATTATTGACGATGTTATGAATGAAGTTCTAATTGATTTCTGTATGGGGCTTAGAGTGAATTATTTCTAAGGGCCTCCTTAAAAGTTGAAATAGTTTTCATTGTAGTTTGCTTTACTTGACATCACATTATACGAGAGGAACAAGGCTAGACTTCTTAAATGGATATCAACCATGAGGTTGGACAAAGAATATTCATTCAGAGAAGATAAAAGTTTACGGCAGAACATGAGCAATATTTTTGTTATTCTGTTCCTGACAGGCATCATCATACGACACTCTTCCCTAAGGAGCGACAGATTACATTACGGATTTGTACACTTAACCTTCACCGTGAGGGATTAGGTCTTAGATAGGGGATAGTCCCCTCCTTAAGTAATCCTTCCCCTTTGGATCTCTCGTGCTCTCACATATTCCCGTATTTTACATTATACACATCTGACTGTCCCCAGTGGTTCTAGTCGTGGCTACACACCACGAAATATCTGAGGAACATGATAAGTCAGATGTCAGCCCTACGTTTTGTAGAACCCCATTGGATACATGACATTTTTGCGAAGAATGACGACATTAATTGCAACAAAGAAAAGTAAGAACTTTTGATGGATATCTGAAATGAGGTTTGTGAAGTAAACGGTGTAGTGATGAGATAAGGAGGACAAAATGAGAAAATTAAAGAAGAGGAAATAAGACCTCCCCGCAGTAACTGTATTATGATGGCAAGGATGATCTGCCATGTCGTCAGGCGCACAAAGACAGATGTTAAGCGGAGAACTCCAGATATTGACGCTGCACATGGAGTGGATAGCGCTGCATCCGCGTTTGAGTCGACGTAGACCAGACGGAAGATGGTGGTTTAGAAGAAACACCTAAGGTCCCGCGTGCACCGCGCCGCGTCGGCCACCAGGCTTCTAAGTACGCGACGACAGAAGATGAAAGTTGAGTCGAACACTCAGCGAGCTAGTTAGGACGTGACAGCATTGCCGAGGGACAGCGCGACCTCGTTCTGCAGCAAGCTTGTTCCCAAGGCCTAGGGCCACAGGAGTGTTTTTGTGCAGCAGAAGAAGGAACGCGCTCGTTCCATGCCGCCGCGCTGTGCTCCCTGCACAACCTGCTGCTTCATTCCCCTCCCCCCCAACCGCCAAGTGCTCATTACGATTATGGAGAGACGAGCCTAATTTTGTGTTTGAATTGGGGAGAAGAAAAACAATAGCACTAGCACGCCGTAATGCATATTTTATTCGACTATGTATCACTCTAAACGTAGAAAGTTACGAATATTATTGATTTAAATTAAGTTACATGAATTTGAAATTGGGTATCAGAGACAAAAAATTTTCTTAAATTACTAATTACTGAATAAATTTGTTTAATAAACATATATCCATGTCATGAAAGCAATATATATGATGGTATTTGATATCTTATGGGTGCAATTATACCTTGTGCACTATCTTCCGGATCCTCCAATTGCATAGACATTGGTTGCGTTGATAACTTCTCTTGTCCACTGTTACGTAACATTCATACTGGATCTGAAATCAGAATTATTATTATAGAGCAATTTATGTGATTGAATGAATGAAATAAAGGGTTATTTTTTATCTTATCTAGAATTTTTTTGCTGATTTTTTTTTTGAATCCGCCTCTGCCTTAGGGCCCTTGATCGGAATTGAAGGGATGGTCCCTTGCTTGCTTCCGGAGAGAAAATTAGTTTATTGTCCTCCACGTGGTCATACGCAGTTTGTACTGTTTTTTGACAATAAATTTATTTATTTATTTATTTATCCCCGGATGGACCCCGCCTTCAACATACTCATTGCAGAGTTTTGATATCTTTTGGATTTAAAAAAAACACAATGACAGATACTCTAAGGAACAATAATAACACATTAATAATTACTATCACACACATAAACATTACAATAGTACAGTGATTTTACCTTCTGTGGAATTATTACCATTTTATAATATTTTTTATTCCGCAAATTACGATATAAAAGTCTGGAAAGTTCCAAATTTGATTTTACTTTTAAATCGTTATTTCCAGTTATTACATGCTATATATTGTATTATTTCCATACTTGTTAATTTTCTTGCATTAAATGGTTTCAATTTTCACACGCTCTAGGAGTTGACGAACTATTTAAGGGATAATTAAATCACGTCGCACAGTTAAGACAATTTACTGAGTGTGAGAATTTTTAAAATAATAATTATTTCGTTTGATGCAGAAGCAGAGGATTCACGTTGGAAACAAGACCGACGTGAAATAACTGTTCATTCGAGATACTTGATAACAATTGAAAGAGATAGCAGATTTCTCAATAAAAGTATTATTTCTCTCTTGGGTTTAGCTTCCCTTCAGTGTCCTCTCTCAAAAGTTTTCCGCGTGACTCACTTTTCTATCGGAAAATTTTTTTGGCGCGAGAATTGTATTTGAGTACAATAGACTCTAAAACTTATTTCATGGAAGTTCTCCAATAAGTTCGACTGATCTTATTGTTCTGACTTATTATGAGTTCGTTTTGTGTTGAAAGTATCCAATATCCGATGGATATATTGTATAAGAGTTATAAGAATATACTATTTCAATTGGTTTTTAATGAAGATGAAATAAAATTTTCATTGGTAGAAATAAGATAATCTTCGTAACTTCTACTGGATCTAATGGCGTTTTATTTTGCAAAAATCAAAACCGCATTCAATATTTTTTCTCACAGACGATCCCGGGCACAAGCAGCTGCTTGGGGCGATACTCTTTGGGCAGCGGCATTCTGGACTTTTTCTTACTATTAATACATATAAGAAACAAGGAAGCGTACGGTTATATCAACATTTTATTTTTAAAAATTTTTGCTGACCTTAACTATTCGTCATTTGCGTACTTCCCAAGAAATCCATTATCATAAAATATTACAGCTAGTGAACGGAAGGTTAAAAAAATCCTCTCAAGAAGGAAAAATCAATGAAGAACTATGAAGACACTCAGTCAGCTTTTATATGTTAAATGAAACAATTCATCGGTTACTAATTGGGTAGGAACATGTGAAATTAAAGTATTTAGGATCCACATGTCGTTATAAAACATTTAAAAACTATTTGCCTTTTATGGAGCGCTCAATGTTGCTACACTTTATTAAAGAAATGTATTTAAACCCCAAGTATCATGGTATATTATTCATGTTTCCCTCTGCATATTTGCGAATGAAATCATCGGCGGATGCTTTTACGAGTTAAGAGAACGATTGCGAATCCTCCTTTCGTGTACACCAGGTGTGGAGAAAAGAGGCGATCGCTGAGGCGAAATAAAAACGGTGGCGGGGCAACAATCGAACCCGAAATCTCCTGCATCGCTGGGATATTGATCGTTACACCACTTTTTCGCCTTCCTCAATTGTACACCATTTCTACCCTGGTCTTGCAATTCGGAAGCCCTAGATCACATCCCCAAACGTTATTATTGAACAAAATTTATGAAATAATCTACCACTAAAGGTTATTTCTGTTTCCTCTGGGACTTTGTGATCTGTTTTACTCATGTGTACTGTACGGGTGTTCACACACATGCAAATGCCCTGAATAGACGAGCGAATACAAAGCGCGGGAGAGCCAATGAAAGGACGTGGTACAATTTAAAACCCGTAAACAGGATGTGGTTTTAAAATGGGGGATGAAATATGTGTTCATGGGAACCAAGAACTGTAATGAAAAAATTTGCTGGAGTCATTTTTACTGAAATATCATGACCGGCTATGGAATACTGCAGTGTAAAACTTACGGAATAGTATAGCAATATACTCCTCAGCTATTGTCGTACGCACCAATTCGAAGCTATCTTTTCACATGTCTTGTATTGGAAAAGTTGAAAGCTTTTTTACATCTCGGGTATACTTCTGAAATTAGAGGGACCAATGTCGGTAATGGGAGGAGATTGTCTCCCTAATTCGAACCATTGACCTTACGCGCAATTCAATTAAAGAACTCTCTCTGTCTCTGTTCCTTACAGATTAGTTATCGGCATTGGTTTCAATGTTACATTAATGAATACCAGAATTTTTATAATACCTAACTTTTTTAAGCAACTATTGGTATTTTTGTACTTAATTATTTTCTTCCCAATTATTTTTTTCCAGTTTCATATTAGTTTATTTACATGATCATTTTTAGAACAAACGTAAAAAGATTAGCTACGTGAACATCAATATTCTGGAAGAAATGTATTGTCCCTCAACAAAAAATGATATCAAGAAACAATTCACGAGAAAAGGGTGTATTGGGAGAAAGAAATGAAATGACTTCTAAAACAAGTGTTAAAATTCTTCTGTATAAAAGTTAAAAAAGAATGCCTGCTGAATGTCTCTATTTCGTTTGTTCTCCGCATTTACATCACCCCGCCTCATCATCCACTTTGCGAAGTATAAACATCTTGACGAGTGTCAAAAAACGAAGATAAGCTTTAATTTTTCTCCATCTAGGAGAACCACGGTCGCCCGAAGCGGCGGCAATAAAACCCGGAGCCCGGTAGCGCAGGGAGAATGAAGAAAGCCATGCCGCGGCCACATTACGGTTTCCCACATAAACTCCGACGCGGGAAGAGAGCGACGCAGAGTGGTAGAATGGGGTAGGAGCTGGCAGAGGGTGGAGCGACTGGTTGGCGCTTTTCGCCGATGACTCACGGCCGCCCTCCCAGACACAGGTCGTTTCGACGCCGCGCCGTCCTGGTCTCTACATTCTGTTCTTTCCTGCTACTCTTCGGCTACTGTTCTGTCCATGCAATCAGTGGCGGATCTAGACCGAAATCAAGGGGGGGGGGCTAACCTTATACATATTACCTTTAAATAAAATATAAGAAAGAAATAATTAACAATTAACAATCTAGTATTATTAAAAACAATAACAATTATTTGTAAAAGTTATAAATATGGTATTATTAATTTTATTAATCCGGTATTATTAATGACAATAAAAATTATAACTAATAACAATTATTAATCTGGTAACAATTTTACAAAGTATGCCATTTATCAACTTCAATCAGTTAAGAGGTCAGGTCCAACACGGGACCGCCACGGCATGTCCAATATAGATCCGCCTCGGCTTGCAATGGCGAGCAGACTGTTTCTATGACTATCTACGTTTTGATTTGATGACGCGTTCAAGAAAATCGTTATGAGCGTTTGAGAACATTGCAAAGTAGTTTTATTGAAGGTATTGTATCCGTCAGAGCGACTACGCTTAAATGTCCCCCCAAAACGTTTCAAATGATAGTTTGAACCATTACTTATCCAGTGGCGTTGAATTTTTTGACCTTACGGCGCAAAATTTTGAATCAGTTGAATTAAAGTTTACTATGGGCGTATATGCAGAACTTTTCCGGGTTTATGTCTGGTTGATATCCTGACATAATTATCAGCGTCACATAGAGAGAAAAAAAACATAGGGAAAGAAAATAGTAACGCAATGACATAAAGATTCCCATTCTTTACGGGCTTTTAAAAGAATAAAAAACTGCGGAAAATATTGTTCTCCCGGAAACGACAACCGCATTACGTGACTGAAGATAACGTGATCCTCATCAAAGAAAGAGTCAAACGAACGTCTAAATTTATTATCAAGTTTAAACATACAAAATAACAGACCGAGTCTAATAGTAAAAATCATTCGGGTGACTAATTAATTGTTAGAAATCCTGCGGTAAATATCCAAGTTTCGTGAATAGTTGACAAGTTGATTTCAGTCAACGTGGATATAATACGTTAATACATTTAAATAATTAAATACTATTTCATTTTCCCACTTCAAGGATATTATTTGTATTCAGGAATTGTTGCCGTTTTAATCTTGACTAAATTCGCACAATTTTTTTTTCCAAAGTTCAGTAGTATTTATCAAGTCAGACGAAACGAAACATCGTATTTTACGTAATTATGAAGAACCAATGAAAGATCTCACTTAATAATATAACGAGAATATAAACAGGAAGAATAACTTTTTTCTACGGTAGATTATATTACAAAAAGGAAAAGTATTCTAAAGTTATCGGAAATCTGTTAGAAACTGTTCTATTTATTGGATTTTATTTGTCGTTCGTCTACGTAGAAATCACTCATGAGAATCAATCCCGAAAACACGATATGGTAAACGTCTTCACTAAAGCAGCTTCTTGAATCCGGTCCTGGCGGATGGGAATCGAAATGTAAATGAAGTATAGCTGCTGTGCGTTACGTTTCGTATATCGGAGAGAAAATATTCAGACATTTCTTATTCGTAGAATCGTTTCAATTTCTTTAGACGTGAGTATGAAGTATTTTATTTCGCAGTTTCAAGGAACCCTTCCCAATAATTAGTAAATTTGCTCGATTTGAGGAGATGCGCGGAGGGATAGGGGAAGGCCAGTTACTATGCTTCCTTCAAAGTAGACTACATTACTATAGATTGAGTGTTAATCTATCTGGAGAATAAACGTTTTTAGTGGATGATGATAATTGTATTCTTCATGAATGGCTGATTTCCTCATACGCTTCGTCTCGGTGGCGTCATTTTGTTGCAGTGTCGCAGTTTAATGCAGTTTATACAATGAGGTAGTTACACCTATAACCTCCACCTTGGCTACTTCATAAATTTCTTTTATTCTTTTGATTCCGATCTAAAAATATTTTCTCAGTCGTTGAATATCGTCGACCGATTACAAAAGTAATTCATTACCGAATAGTCTCTACGAGACCACCTCAGAGGTCTTTGGGTTTCACAAGTTGAGTGAGAATGGTAGACGGGCCCGGGTGGCGAACGGGATGGCGCAGTCGGTAGGCGCATGAGCGCGCAGAGCTCAAGGTCTCGGGTTCGAACCCCGGTCCCGTCTCCCATTTTCATTCGACGTAACATGATTAATACCGAATAACATTTAAAAAATATTGCGTCTTCTCTTTCTCTGATTGTACAATAAACAAAGTTATGATATTACACTTATTTATAACATTTTTACCAGGATTAAATTTTTTTAAATAATGTAAGGTGAGATATAAAATATTAATTAAATCATTGTTCAATTAATGAACCTAAAGAGGAGGCAAAACCACAGCCTTGAAACATTGTTCGACAATTGGAATATGTAAGTGTTATTACTCATTACGTGATACCTGAATTTCTTTCATTTTCTTGCGATTTTAGTTGTTTTTTTTAATTTTAATGAGGAACGTAAATTTTATGTACCAATCAAACGAGATTTAATTCAATGAGTTTCACGGGTGCATATTCGTTGTTTCAACGAATAAATCATTCACAGAGTTTACTTGCGGTAACAATCTAACTCGGGGCCATTTTCAATACGAAGTGATTCGTGGAAATCATTGCTCCCACATTATTGAAATTTCTGTCTAGTAATTACGTGTTTCGTGGAGCTCTCAATAACTTACACAAGTTGACTGTGAAGTGCATCGACGATAAACGCAATCATGATTTAGAACTCCTAAACAGACTCCTCCAACGGCAATGGTAATTCACGGTTATCAGTTCTGCGTTCATGACTGGATTCTGGGTTGGCGCCTCTTATCAACTTATGAGCCCTGTTGCAGATTTTACAACGGGTCCCTCCCCCTTCTCCAAAATATCAAAAACCTATCTTGGCGGAATCTCTTTTGCTCAATAAAATAATTATTGCGCAACATTTGACACAATATTTGATGACAATCTGAGTTATTGCTTATTCTAAAGCGTGATTATTCAAAATAATAACAGAAACTGCGGTTGAATCTTACCTCTACAATCCACTTTATATTGAATTCCATAGTTTCATTGCGATTTCATTATGAAACATGCTTTTTATCTGAAACATAATTAAAGCTTTTTTAGGGGTCTTTGGGAGAAAAAGTAAATATTTTAAGCCTAATAAGTTGAAAATAAGAAATAAAAATTTACTTTTCTTTTTACGAAAGTTTTTTTTCGTGAAAGCGGATAGCACAATCTCAAAGAGATCGAAAAAAATTATAATTCATTAAACGGATATTTCCGTCACAATATCGCTTTCGACTTTTTTCAGATTACAATACTTTCTATATATTACGAATATAAGAAAGTAAAAAAGAAAACGGTAGTTTTAGGAGCACTCCGCAGAACCTCATAATTTTATAGGTGAAATAATAAAACAAAATATTATTGAAATGGTGCTAGTTGAAACATGGGTGTGTAGGGTGTGAATTTACGTGGAATGCCTCCATATGTATTTTATGCAGGTATCGAATCGAATCTGAATTGACAAATACATGTCTGAGTTTTCAAAAGAAATTCATATGCCCTACCTTGCACAAAATTTACCGTCGCGAGCGAAATGTGTGAATAAGACATAAGCTACGTCAACATTGTAATTCAACAGTTAGAATCCCATTTTTACATTATTTGTTAATGGTATAGTATATTGGTGTTTTTATTGGTATAAAATTTCCATCCGAAATCCCCACAACAGTGATATGAGAACAGTGAGATATGAGTGAACAGCTCAGACATTCAAAAAAGTTTCTCGTACCAAGGTTCATCTTGCTGGAATATTGATTTTGCTATTAGAACGTTTAGCCACTTTATGAAATATGCACATGTGCAAAAACTAACGAGTTTATTTGGATAAAATAAGTCAGGAGGGAAACAAAATCTTCGCATTCCGTGTTGCGCCGTGTTGGCACCGCGCATGACGGCTGTAATGCACCGTAATCTATCGGTTGGACTTGCAAACATAACCGTTTTCATTCTTACTTATATAAAGAATAAAGCCCATTTTATAATAAAGATATACTGGAGTGATGTTTATCCTGCCGGGAGGAAGCAAAGAGAGTGGAACAATAGACATTGACTCACAAAAAATCTTGTGTCAATGATTTTTCATGAATAGTTCTTCGTTTGGTTAGGGTACACAACTTGACTGCTTAAAGCAGTCTATTTTCAATTATTATTTGAATAAATGATTCTACTACCTCTTTTTGTTTCATTTGCATATTATTTGTATATATTTTGTTTAGTTAGTATTTTCCTGTCACTGATGGCGGTCTCTAAGCAATTGATAGAGCTTTCTACTTGAATGAGTTTTCAACAGAATAGATTATACTTTCATTATAGTTCGGACATGTTGAATACATCTGTCAATCTCATCACCAATGAACAGACAAATACAATATTCGTGGAAAAACGACTACATATCTAAATCGAATGAAGTTTAACCTGTACTGACTCAAAGCTTATTCTCAAACGTTGCAAGTCAGTTTTCGTGAAAATACTCTGGGTAATGATCCGTTATAAAATATTGAGGTAAAATAGTTCATCGTCCAGTACTCAATTTGATGGACGTGAGTTATGTTGAAATGTAGAGATGTGAACTCAGGCTCAATTATTCTCTTGAAAACATAGCAAGGTTTTATATTTTTTATAGTATTTTTTTAAATTCACACAAATTAATAGCATTCTGGAAACCTCGTAATACAATTTTTTTTAGACGGACAGGAAAACTTTGGCTTCATATTTTGCCGGTTGTGCTTGTAATTTATATTGCCAACTCGCTAAATTAAAAGAAATAAACTCTTAGATAAATGCCAGCGAGACATTTTTGAAATTATTTCATATATTTCAAAGTAAGTGTGACACTTATTTTTTCATTAAATTCTTATCACAATTCAATATGTAATAAATAGATTCAATAAGAAATATCTCATCCCAGAAAGGAGATCAGCTATTTCAGTTATTTAAACTATGGCATACCATTATTCAAAATACCCATACACTGCGAATCAATTTAGATGAATTGATCATATTTTGAAAAATAAGATTTCATCACTCTATATCCATTTTCATTATTATACAATATGTAATGAGCGGAGAAATTCAAATGTCACTACATTTTCATTCAGTAGGTTTATCATTAGCCCTGAATGCAATGAATATCGTTCACTACTTCATTTTACGGAAAATTGAAATTTTCGCGGTTGTAAAAGCGTATATTATGAATATATGAATACAATATGTATGTTATGTATTAAAAATTCAATGCTTAATGGGTGTGTCGGTTAATGAAAGTTCAAAATGGGGATAATATCAATTTTGGATTGTTTTCATATGAATTCTGTTAAGAAATCTGTAGTGGTCCAGCGAGATGTGTTAATGGAGTAGATACTAATTATGGGGGAATAAATTAAGTCCGGTAATGGGAGCATTATATTATGAAAGAAAAAAATATATCCTATATTTTATTTAAAAAAGTAGAAAGGCAATATTTTTTCTTTGTTAATTTTCACATAGTACGCAAAAGTTGTTTGGGACCGCATAACGGTCACTTGAGCTCAATTTAATATTCCAATATAGTATATTTGTTATTACATAGCAAATAAACAAAATTAACATATACATTTTAGCTAATATTTTACAATGACACATTGTGGGTTTCTTAAGGCTTCAATTAATATTTAATTTAAATGTTGTAACTTTCCTTTCGTGAATGATCTGTTATTAAAATTATCGTTGTTGGATTTTCTATTCCTTGTGTATTTAAATGTTTAATTAGGCTGTATTATTTCGTCAAACAGTGATTAATTTTTTTGATTTTCCTTCTTGTCTGTATCATCGTTTTATCAAAGGTATATTTTGGTCCGAATGTTTGGTAATAACCCCATGTCGAAGACGTTATGATAACTCTAATGAAACAAAGATGGTTGAAATGGCGGTTTGGAAATAATAAATGGGTTTTAGTAACAGAATAAATCCATCCACAGTTTAATGCTGTCATAAAAATGTTTATAAGCAACCAAACGCTGCACTAAATTAGTGTCGAAGAATATGTTGGTTTCTCGAACGACTATCATGTTTACAATCATAAGTATAAAGTATTTTAAGTAAGATTATTTCACAGTTCCCATTTTAAATACACCCTTTCTCCGTCATGCTACTTGGATCAACAGCACTGTGTTGGATTTTTAAAAATATACGTGGTATTTCAAAGCATGTTATGTGAGTATGTATACGTTTCGTTTTGCTTTGTATTTTTTCACCAACTTGTAATAATTATTCTCTACGCGTCCGCAAATATATTTTTCCGTAGCTATCCTCATATCCTTTGATCAGACACTAACTTTTAGTTCGTAAATTATTCGTTATTTAGATGCGAAACATCGGAACCGAAAGATTATCGAAGTGNTTATGTGAGTATGTATACGTTTCGTTTTGCTTTGTATTTTTTCACCAACTTGTAATAATTATTCTCTACGCGTCCGCAAATATATTTTTCCGTAGCTATTCTCATATCCTTTGATCAGACACTAACTTTTAGTTCGTAAATTATTCGTTATTTAGATGCGAAACATCGGAACCGAAAGATTATCGAAGTGCCTCATGGCACTGCATTATCCATTGCATTGATTAACAGATATCGGTACTGTACATAATTTGGAACATGAATTGCCCAGATATTTATGAGTTATCTGAACTCCTGATCTAGTTTATTAGTACGCTTTATGAAGTCATGGTTGCGTCTGAAATTGTGGTTGCGGTGAAAGGAGAGGAATTGTGGTTACGAGGAGCCTCAAATTACTTTGTAGCCGAGTCGAACAAGCGAAAAACCACTACTCCGAGATATCTCTCAATCCACAAATCGAATGCTACTTCCCCTTCACTCCACTGCAGAAAAGTGTAATAACAAAGTCATATTTAACAACCTGCTCCTCGTGTCCGGAAGTACTTCAGCAGAATCTGCGGTTTTGGATCCATCTTTTAAATTAGAAGGGAACGAAAGAATAAAACATTGTTATCAACCATCAAATAGCTTAATCTGGTATCTCTCGTGGTTATGGTGAATTTGGCCACAATACCTTTAATAAAATTTGTTTTAAATATGTTAGCTTAATGGATTTTAAGGGCATATCAAATACAACTTGAGAAAAGATGTAAAATAAACGCTATTATAATCTTGTTACCCTACATTCCTCTACATCATGGCGATTGTTCTAAAACACATCGACAATTACGAAAAATCATGAACTCTTCAGCAAGGCTTCCAAATTTGTCTCAACCTAAAATATTAAGTAAGTTTTTTATAATATGCACGGCTTGTTCAAAAATAGAAAAACCTGCATAATATGCTGCAACTTTATTGTAACATACCACTCCTCTGCGTATCTGGAAATCGTCGAAAACGTGGAAAAACAACGCAGTGATTATGTAGGGTGCATCAGAATATTCCCCGTAAAATCAAGTTATATTGCTTTACGGAGTGAGAGAATTTACAGAGAAATACATGCTGATTAAGTAACTTTAATCATTATTTTATAGATTGATTGGTCTATTTAATACTGAGCACTCTGGACATATTTTAAGAAATAGAAGTATTGTGGTACTTACATATTCTTCAACCAACTCAAGAAACATCAGCTTAAGATGTTATCAATCTTCCATTACCTATGACTGCATTAACTTATTTACATTTTGTCCCCATCTTTCCTTTTAAATCTTAATCACCAGTTACAAGCACAATCTATCAACTATTAGTTAAACTACGTTTCTTTTGTTCTGCACTAATGACTTCGTCAGTCTAGTAGAATTTGAAAACTACCTAATCAGAACTCGATACATTCTAGTTCCTCCCGAAATAATATTGATTTTAATTGTGTGTTCGTTATTTGACCTTACATGTATCTCTAAAGATAATATCATTATATTTCTGTGAACAAGAATCAACTTCAGAGAGATGTCAAGCCAACTGACAAATTATATTCATAACACTTGAAAAATACAGAGGCCTTAAAGGGGAGGACCCTGAATATTGAATGAGAGGATTCCGAGGAATGTATTCAAGGGGAGAGATAGGTTATATAGACATGTTGTACAGAATATAGTGGTTAAAAGAAATTGTAGAAGAAATCCAAGGTGTTATTAAATCATCAATGATGAAAATTGCTTAGTTCTTACCAAGGGCTTGCTAAGACAGCGAAGGCAGATGAAACTGCGGGAGATGTCTCGCGCCGATCTTAGGTCTAAATAAATAATGAAGATGGGGTGATTGTATGAGTGACGAGGTAAAGTAGGGGAAGGAGGATTACCATCGTTCCCCATTCACATCCAACGACCCCCACTCCGATTGCTACGCTTGAATATTGTGTTGGTTCGAAACTACTGGTAAGATGCAAGGGGTGTCCCGAAAATAAATTGACAAAACATACCATGTCATGTCGTTTAGACTCTGTGGGTTGCGATTAGAACAGAATGTTTCCGCTTGTAAATTCCGTTTCTTTTTAAGGTACGAATTCATAGCGTGTACACTGTACTGACAACGCTGACAGAGAATGACTGACCAGAAACCCTGCCCATGTATTCGTTCCTTTAGCAGTAAAGTTCATGGTGTCCTTTAAAGTGTATACATAAAGGAAGTGTCAGTTACAGAAATTCGTCTTCGGTGGAAACGTAAGGTTGAGGCAGAGTTTCCAGAGCAATTTCGTGAGGAATCGACTCGTAATCTCTCCCTGTTTTCTGTAGGATTCTGGATAGCCACTCTATAGCGTATGGTGACTTCATGGCATTCCAGATCTATAGCTACATCGTGAAGGACATTTTGGTGACGATATCAAAGGAATGTATAATGCTGACGTCATTCTTACACCGCATTTACGGGATAAATGGGCTCAGAAAATTTATCTGACGTCTGGACATATGGTTAAATCTGTATGATGACTACGTTGTTAGAGAGCAATGAAGCGCGGTTTGTGAAAGATGAAAATGTGAAGAAAATCGCGTCGTAACGCTTTCGCTGCGCCCTTCGTGTTCCAAACTGCCTCCCAGAACGCTACGTGTTGGTAAAGAGTTAAATAAGAAATATGGCCACCTCGTGAAGAGACAGCGCGAGAGGCGTGGAACGTGCGGAAGTGTCCATCGTCAGCGCGGCTGGCGAACGACTCGCAGGGAAACGCCGCGCCGCGTTGGAGGGTGGGATGCGGAGGAGACGCGCGAACAGATCCGAGGAAACCGCCACACTTGTTGCCACACCTCTCCCTCCGCCTCCGATGCACGGCGCTGTCGCGTGCTCGGATTTTACGACACCATGGGCGCCGGGAGCCGCGCTCGCGCTCCCTGGCTGTTCCGGTAATATTTTCTCGTTTGCTTGGGACAGTAGTGCGCTCGCTCAAGATTTTAAGAAATATCTGGAGCAGCGTTGCCAACTCTTGATTTTTCCTGAAATTTCGGAGAAGAAATCAAATAAGATAAAAACACATTAGAAATATTTTTACCAAAATATGTGTAGTTTTTCAGCAAGGTTTAAGTGTATTGTACTATCTGGATCATTCACTGTAAGTTCACCGACAGAGGTGGCGGAGTAGTAGCGTCTTCGCTTCCGCGAGCCCGCTGAGAATGGGTTCAAACCGGAACTAGGTGAGCTTTTCAACTCGGGTTTCCCTCACCTGCTCCAGATAAATGTCGGTTCGGTACCATAAGTTCCCCGGCAACCCAACATCTCTCCTTCTCAATTCCCTTACCCAAGTCCAACGGTTAGGTGGAAGAGCAGGCCTCATGGACAGAACCTCGCAAAAAGCTTAAAATAAATAAATAAGTTAGAAAATAAATAATTTACCAGGAGATACTTTTACCAGAAAGTCCAAGAATTACCTTTTCTATCCCACCTGCAAATATTTGGTAAGTATCAAAAAAGTGGGATGGGCGATGCGTGTTGTAAGATGTGAATTTATCATGAGTGTTCCCGACATATTTTTCATGAGTGTTCTCTCTTGTATTTTCGAGGATTCATTTTTAGCCATTTCTTCTATTTTTCTTTAGGTATTATTTTCGTTCTCGTATGACTTAGGGCAACTGAAAACTCCAAGAAGTACTTCATTCAAACCAGGTTGTACAAACGTACTACCAACTCCTTCCAAAATCGAAAAATCACGGATTTTATACCGTAAATTGTCTTGTAATATCTACAATGCTATTTTTATAGCCCAAAATGGAAGACGTTTCTCTACGCTTCCAAAAACACAATCATTCTTTCCCTAACTTTCATGCTCTCACACACATATTTCTGAAAATAATCACTCATTTGATAAATTTGAGAAGATTTCATTAGAAATTGAGAACACTAACACATCAGGAATTAAACTAGTAGCTGGGGGACCCGCCCCTCGTGAAAGTATTTATGAAAGTAGTTGTAAATATTGTTAATTAGTCATTTCTTGAGGAATAAATAACGTGAATTCAACAATTGAACATTTTATATACATTGCATAGACATTTTATATATTACAAGATAACATCAATAATTTTTTGGCGATAAATCTGGGCAAGCAAGTCCGAAATAAATTTCTCCTTAAAGGAATTCATTGAAAAATCCGTTCTTCTTACTCCGTTCACTCAACGTGCAATACATGTGGTGCAACGACATGGTTAAATGAGTTGGTTTGCCACCAATCTGAATATTGATTACTATTTATGAAATGAAATTCTTTATAATACATCGAATATCATTCCTTATTTAATTATTATTTTTGTTATTTCTTATCATTCATTGTGAAATTTTGTAGCGCGATGATATCGGGAAACGCAAGAACTACTAGCTCACACGTGATATACTGGAAAATGTACAAAGTCATTCAGTGAGAAACTTTTCCTCAAATATCTCCTAATGATTCAAGATATTGAAGTGTGGTGATTACTAAGATAAGTCGCAACATGGGATTAATCATTTGACGTATTTCACTGAACAAAATTCATGTATTTCGAATGAATAACAACAGAGTTACAGCACCACGAATATTGAAATATTTCCGGATATAATGCACGGCAAAGAGAATTTATACTATACGCACTGGGATAAAATCTTCCGGTACTTCAATAATGCTTTCATTTCTTTTGTCGTCATTACCAAATCAGATTTGATTCACCCACTGACACGCGTGACCGGAGGGAAAATTAACGAATCTGAAGTTTTATAATGTCATTATAAACTTCACAGTAAACGTTGTAAATTTAATAATTCACTCACCATCAGTGTCAGATGTACTTAGATCAAAATATTATTTATTTTAAAAAAAGGATGATATTTTGTCAACATTGAAGAGATACAGATTCGGTGAAGGAGCTAAACGCCATACCAAGAATTTGCTTCCGAGAAGTGATTCGAAGATTGAAAAGAGTGCTGGTAAAAATATGATTTTTGTGGCGGGACGTACTTGGAAAGGGACACATATCATATCGATGGGTGAATACAGTTTTTGTAGGAAAATGAAAATTCCATCTATTTTTATCAGATTTGTACTTAATTATATTCACATTCCATACAATCTGTCAATGTTTCATCTGCTTTTTGATATTTACGAAATTGTACGCTTCCGAACCTAATTCGAGTTTTTCAAAGAAACTCTGGGAAGTATTTTGATAGCCAGAATAGTTAATTAAATAACATCCAAATGGAGAACTGATATGTTAATTAATTCGAAGCAAATGGGGAATCGATTATCTTCGTATGGGATTGAAGTCTGAATTGTTATATAAACCAAGTTTCAAGAGAAATACCAAAAAAATCTCCAACTGAAACATCTAGTGAGCTCGATTCAATTCATTTGTTCTTTAAAAAATTGTCATGAAATAGGTTTTATGCTATTTCTTTCGTTATTTGTGAAATTTTCCCATAAATGTTTGGTCACCTAACGCTACTTGGAGCTAGTCATATAATTATTCAAATTACATTATATTCTTAGTAAATTTTCATTTGTTAATACGTTTCTAATTCATCGTGTATATTTTGCAACCAGACAATTGACATTGCATTCCTTCCCATCAGATAGCTTATGAATACTTCCTAAAAATTGTCAGACTTCCTAGAACGCTTGCAGTACGCTACTTTCTCTAATATTATGGCAGCCTGAAGAAGAAGGAACGGAAGAAATTTCAATTCGTAAGCTATTACGGACATCATGAATACCAATCGTCGTTACGGAACGCATTCGCGAATCGTAAAAAATAAATGAAGGCATGAATTTCAAGTGGAATGTGACAATATATTTTCTTCCCTGCGAACTCTTTTTTTATGTTCTTGACAAATATCAGGGAAAGTTATTAGAGGAAAAGCATTAGTGTTCTGGCTTGATTTATAGCTTAATATACAATACTTCGCAATTTCAATGCTATATATTTTTACTGTTATGTAATCATGTTATACATTAAATTTTAAACATGTAATATATAAAATTTCAGTTTCATTTATAAGTTATGATTATTTTTATGTTGACTAATCCCTAGGTCTTTTCACTACTAATGAGCTGCGTATTGCAATCAAATTTATGTACATGAAAATCTTTTTTTTTTTTTTTTTTTTTTTTTGATAATTTTGGTATCGATACGGTACGATGTGGTACTTGGGATGCTTCGTATTTTGAAGAATTTTTGTAGGTAATCTATGCATAACCAATACAAGTATGTACTTTAATCTGAACGAACTTCTCAGTTGCTAGGTGGCTGTATACGCGTGATATTGAGCTCCGTGATTTTCAGGATAAAGGTATGTTAAATTGTGTATCAAAAATGTTTAAAATTTGTGACTTATAGAGCCGAGAAGAAGTGTGTCAGTAATGACTTAGAACAATTGATTAATGACGTAGAAATATCAAGTTATCGGATCTGTGTAGTTAATTCCGACAATGATCTGTAAATGACGTCATATTTAGTGATAAAACAGTATAAAAACAGGGTCATCCTGTGAAACTATGGTTATCTGAGACAATCTTGGTGAATGGAGTGAAGAACATCGTATATTCGTTGAGTGTATTGCAGTTGCAGTTTGTAAACAGCTTCAAAATCGTGAGATCCGAATATTCCACGTCTCATCAAAGTATCCACGAAATTTTAATTTGTAGATAAGTCCAACAGTTCAGTGATAACAGTAGAGCGATGTGTACAGGAGTTGAACAAAAGTTACCAGACAGGAATAAATACAATCATATGTGAGTTATTAAATTTCAAACAATGGATTACGTAAATTCAAGTTTAGAAATAGCTGCCATTTCATGTGTTTGGTATAGCTTGGATGTGCAAAATAAAATGCACATGACCTACATGTAACAAATCGATTGTGCGTAATAGTCACATCTTGATTTTATGAAACATAATGGCAAAAGTAAACAGGAGATAGTGAAAAGAAAAATAACAGTGTTTTCAGGGTTAGCAGAAGATCCTGGGGCTAAACTGTGTTTAAGGGTTAGTGCACACAGAGAAATGATTTATCAATTTCTGTTCGTAAATTAGTAGATATTTTGCGGCAGCCATTACGAGACTAGGTAGGTGTTGCTGTGAAAAATGCACACGACAGTTCAGTACGAAATCGATTGTGTCCAGACATCTGAACGAACTTCTATTGTAGATAAAAAATTCTTCTTAAGTAATATTGGTGACAGGTTTGCTTCCTACGTTAATTTCTTGTGAACATATCTTTGAAGACTCAAACTCCTCTATTATCAAGAGTAATGTGCAGTACTATTTCCTGGGATTTTTGCTCAAATACTGGAGTATTTTTAAGAGTTGTAGCATCATGTATGTTTCCATATATTATATACAAGCAATAAAGTATTGCATAAAATATTGTTTATGCAGATAAAATATTGTTTATGCAGATATGTGAACTTTCATTTGGAAAATAATTTTCCAAGTTTTCGTATCAAATTTTCACGTTAAAAAAGTGAAAGTTTCATTTATTTCTGTTTAATTAAATAGGTTACATGGGCTGTATTGTCTGATCTTGGGGTAATACTCGTATATTCTTATATAAAAGTAAACATTTGGAAATATTTATTACTGTGAGCAATAAAAGGATTTTACGAATGAAAAACAAAGAAATACCGTTACTTCGTATTGTTTAATGAACAATAACATTTTATTTCATAGAGATTGTATGTTTTGATATTTGTTATTTATAAGATAAAATCAAACCGAAAACGCATGTGTAAAATCGACTTTTTAATGGATCGATCGTCTGGCAATAACTCAACGAATCACGTAATTATTGTGAATGTATGAGCACCTCCGTAGCGATAATACATTTCTCCAAGGGCACATTTCCCGTGTATACATATCGTACACATAATAATGCCACCCTTCTTTGCTTATTGCAGAAATTTTCGTGTAATACGTCCTCGCCTCCAACTTGTATACGTGCTTCCTTTGAGTGCCACTTGGATCGTGAGTGTCGCCTGTAAAGGAGGTTCAAGGTATGAAATTGCTTAATTTTTGGGGCTTATTTAAAGAAATGGATTGTGAATTTATGCTTCTGTATCGCATACATTACGTATAGATTTGAGTTCGTTTAAAACAGAAATTAAAATTTGAAGTTTAAAATGGACTAAGACATATATGAATGATGTGTTCGGCTGCATTTGCTCATGATAAGGAAGGTAAACCTTAAAGTACATTTAAATTAATAAGTGAATTAATCGTGAGCTCCAAATATTTATTTTCATACTGATAGTAATGCATTTTACGGAATTACGAATGATATTTTTGCATATTGTTAATTCTTTTTTCACATACATAACTTTCAGCATTTCTCATTACTTTCGTACATGCGAACAAGAAAGTTCATAAAAGTACACAAAGAAATTTAACGTGAGATGGATGCATTCCTTGAAACTAATTGAATAACTTAATAAAATAAAAAATAGAACATAGCAAGGCGTTTAATAATTTTCTTGAAGATAATTTTGAAAGAAGTTGTTAGCTAGTTAATTCAAGGTCAATTACGCGTTGTAAGCCTTCTTTTATGCTTGATTAATACTTAATCATGGTATTTCATTAAATATTATATGAAATAATTTTTTTTTTCCTTTTTATTTAATAAATAAACTAAATCTTAAATCTAGGACCCAGAATAATGTGGAGCGAAGAATTATTTAAATGATTCGTGGTTAAAAATTTGAACTTCGTCGCTGTATAATACAACTATCACTCTAATTACGTGGAATACTTGAGTGGCTATAATTCCAGTTACGGATTCATGCATAATAGGCCTAATATTGGTTTTGTTATAAAAATTGCAGTTATCGTACTAGATGCGTAATCTTGTAATCGTCTCCGTGTTTCATTAGTGGGTCGCTTGTAGCGCTCATATCGCCTTTTAAATGTATAAAAATGGATAAGTAATGAGTTTGTTCCTCTCAACCACTCCAAAAAGTGCCGGACCCTAGCCATAATTTTCCGGTTATCGTCTGTGAGACAAAAGTGACTAAAATATCGGGACGGAGCTACTACTCCAGAAAGAAGCCGTGTTGGTGCCGTATCTACGAAGTGATACCACAACCGTCATCGCCCCTGGCTGTTAGTGGCGGCGCAGCCGTGTCACCTCGGTGTCACGCCTCCCTCTTCCCTCGTTCCTCGTCTCTTCCTGGGAGAGAGGGAAGGGGGAGAATGCAAGGGCCGAGGGCGGCGTGACAGAGACAGAGGGGCTGGAGAAGAACGGCCCAATGCCCCAGCGGTTCAGCGCTTCTGGCTTGTCACACTCACTTCCAGCCGAGAGAAGTGGGTGCGGAGCGCCGCCCCCACCTCGCACCCTTACGAATCCGATGCCCTTCTTCCGAGCGCTTTGTCTTTTTCTCTTGGCGCTCTCTCTCTCTCTCTTCTCCAACGTTTTCGTTAGCGCTTGTAATTGACACCTCCGGAATAAGCGCCTCCCACTGTATTGCTTGGCTCACGGTGGATTCTCAAAGCTGTTTCAGGGAGAATTGTCTCGTCATTTGTATTCATATTTTTGTACAAGGGTTTTCTTAATGCTTTGAGTTAACATTGCACACAGGAACGCAACCCCGTTTCAACTACTGCGTGAGTGGGGATGCGACCATTCTCGCATGATTAGTTTTGACTGCTTACTCATTTCCATAAGTGAACATTTTGGTTTCATCAGTCGTAAGATTGAAAACTAATTTACAATTATTTCGAGAGGACACATCACAGAGTCATAGTTCTTGGAGAGTACGCGACGATATTGAATCATCCTTTCCCTCAGTGGCCCAACAACTTCATTTGATTACAGAAAAACCATAATATTTGTTGGCGCGGTTAACGTAGAAACTTATGTCTTCAAAAATTCATGTTTTATTTAAACAATCGAAGATCAAATAACTCTCTCTCAGCCAATATTTTAATTGAATTCCATCCACGCATATATGTATAAGATTAAGAATAAATATTATTTAAATACTTTTAGCAAGTGGATGTATCGTAGACGTAAATGAGTCCAAAATAATAAGTATACTACAAAATAATGCAATACAATTGTAGAAAATTATATTTATTTTCTTATATAAATACATAGTTTATCTGTTGCAAAGTCAGTGTTCCAAAACGTAATGTTGATTCGAATTCTAAATAATAGACAAAGTATGTCAAAATATGTAATTGATGCGAAGTTTGATAATTCCTCAAAATTGAGATAGCATTGACTTTTTAAAATAACGTGACAAATAGTTTCCGAATATTCGGTTCACTAGTGTTCATGTACAATTATCGTAGATTCCCTGTAATTCTCGTTTAATCAGGAAATTGTCGTGTGTATAGTACACTTTCAGGACATATAGTCATGAAAAACGGGTTTTGCGAATCAATTTGGCGTTGTATCAAGTCTAACAGTAGTAAACGTTTTACGTTTTGTTAATTTTCGAAATGTTTATTTACAACAACACAGTGGAAGTCATTTTTACATTGCGCTTCCAAATGGCGGGCGCGTGGGCCTCAAAGCAACAGTTAATGATAACAAAGAGACTTTTTCTATTTATGATGCTAAAGCGTTTCTATGGCTTGTACCGTACATGATTAATGTTTCAAAAGTGTTTGTCATTCATCCGACGAATACTCAGCAAATTTCCCCTATTGTTCCACGCCAAATTGCCTGTTTGTAATCGACATAGCAATGTTGTTAAACGTATCATATTGTGGCATGGTGTGGTTGTATAATCATATACTGTTTTGTCAGGTTTTCAAAGCAATAGGAACATACGTTTTCGTCAATCTTCAGGATTACTCCATTATCCCCCTCGACTAACAGAAGAAACCGACTGTAAAATTTCAATTTTTGGTGAAAGTTCCCCGCACGTGGAGGAGGGCTGTGAAGTGCAACATATAGGCATTGTATTTGAATTCAAGTATATTATTCAGGTTATAAATATATTGATTCTCAGACCGGATTTAAAACATCACAGCCGTAAAGCATGCATAAAAATAAATGTATAATTATTTTTACATCATACTAATTGCCGTTGAAACCCAACTTGATCCAACAAGATTTTTTAAAATTCTTTTACGCTTTACGAAACTCAAAATTTGACTCGTGAAAAATACTTCCGAATACAATAATTCTATTATTTTTGTAGTTATTTGTAATATTAGTATTCATCGTCAATATTTACATTTTAACGGGTGTGATTACAGTATTTTGAAATAAAAATGATATTGTAATTATCGAAAGTTAATTTGACTATTATGTAATAGTGCTGCGTGTATTAAAACCAACTATTGCAGACCATCAAAGTAGTTGTTTTTAAATAAATAATTGGATTTAAAATTTGTAATGATATATTTTATTCAAATATCGAGGGTTGCGTCTTTAATTCATATTGCACTTCGTTTACTTCATTTGTTCAAGTTCATGTAAAATAACATCCACTTCCAGGGAATAAATCAAAATGTGAAGTTGAATTTTATACCAATTAAAATAACTTCCGGGGGTTACTCGTCACCACATTGAAGTATGGAATCAAGTAAACAAGACGTAATAATTTATATTATAGAGAGGAAGCTTTTTGGATGGTAAATTGAATAACTTGTACTCGAATCAATCTTCGATTTTGTGCATCACACTCCAGAAATAGAAAGAGATCTCTTTTATTGCAAAATAAGTCGTAGCTTTTCAATATTGTTGTAAACTGTGTAATTCTGTATTGCCATTTTCTGTGTCTAATTATGCGAAATTTATAACATATGGGCACAGTGTGAGAATTACCTGGTTCAAGTTCCAGATCGCCTTTTCTTCTGCATTCTATAACCTCTTAACAAACGAAATGAAGATTATGGCACACGGACGATTTCAAATATTTCACCCTCCCCCACTCAGTAGGGCATTCTATTGCCATTATACAGTTACTGTATATTAATAACTACCGACAATTATTTATAAACAATTATTTATCGATCCTTGACCATCAACAATAAATTATCCTTCTCCCCTACCTCTGATCTGAAAACATGACTAATTAGTTATATTTTTCCGGTGACACCTTTTCAATGTTATTGATTTGGTATTAAAAATTTTATTCATCTATCATTGGAACCCGCCACCCCCAAGAACCCGGAGTAAACTGCCGTCCCTGTCTCGGCGACATTGCTTAAAGCACGGCAATTCCTTGACCAAAATGTCGGGGAATATTTCCGTTCCAACGCATAGAAAGCGATCTAGTTATCCTATCGGTAGAAACGAACATAAAGTCGTCGTGTGCTTTGTTTGTCGTCGCGTCGCCTGCGCGCGCGCGCGCTACTCGCGAGCGACAGAGAAATGCGTTCGCCCCGCAGACGCACAGATCGCTGTGGAAGGCGGCGAGAGCGCGCGATGACAAATGTATGTTTCCCCGAGGCGCCCGCTCAGGCTCCGCCGCTGGTCTCCCCTTCGGCTGTTCGCTCGTCGCCGCCTCGACTACCCCTTGTCGTCGCCGGCCACGTCGCACGGTGGGCCACATGGAGATTTTTCTCGGCAAATATGTGGTACGTGTTCAAGGACTTGCGGGGAATTTTCTGAAATGAAACGTACCATTCGTTATGTTTCAAAGAGCCCTCCCGAAATTTATTCTTGAGTCTTAAGTGACGTGTTTCGTTTAATTTTATGATAACACTTTTGTCTCTTTCTAAAGCACGTATCTTTTTTAACTCATACAAACAAATAAGGATAACTGTATTCATTTGCTAAGAATTTTGGGGTATTTTTTACAATATTATGGAGTGACACATGATGAGAGTTTCCAATGGAACGTTATGATTGGACTGTTTTTTATTGGAAGAGACATATTATATTGGAATTATTTTTAATAAAAAATATGTGAATTTTTTAAAAAGTATCGTGTATCAAGCTTAAAAGAGAAGATCTCGTGATGTCAGGAAGTTTTCGACCCTGGTTTCGTCATTGTCGCTGAGCCACTGCGCGTCTGGTGGGTGGCGCGGGGCTGCTCCCTCCGACCGGACGCCGGGCAGAGGACAGCCGGAAGACGGATGCCTGTGCAGAAGGCTGGACGACCGGACGGACCTGTGGAGAGGCGTGAGGCTGT